>JAECMU010413798.1:0-11871 GCA_016106625.1 Dracogyra subfuscus
GTGTGTGTACGTGCCTATGTGTTTATGTTGTGTAGGATGTGTATGTGTCCAGTATATAGTAATATTTTATCCAAGGTGAGAAAGATTTAGGCACCACAGTCATAAGATTGTCGCGGGGTGGGATGTAGCCCAGTGTTGATCCAAAATGGGAAGCATGTGACGGCGCAGGATTTCATCCTGGTAGCGTACAGCAGTCAGGTTGCCTTGTACGAACACAATTTCACTTCTGCCGGTGTATAATATGGCTCCCCACATCATGACACTCCCTCCACTGAATCTGTCAACTTCGGCGACGCAGATGTTGGCAAACCGTTCATTGCGGTGTGTGTAAACAATGACTTGTCGCTGAACCATACTCGCCACCAGTTTCCCAAGTTCCACCCCTATACATTCGTGCACCAGCGAACACGTAAATGTTGATGTCGCAGGACGGGTCCAATATACATGTACATACTCCAAGCCCATAAACCAGCTTTTCAAACTCAGTTCCGAAGGGTTTGTGCAGACACCCTTCTTAAACCAGGTATGCACCCAGCAGTGTTCGTTGCTGTGGCAGTTCAGTAATGCAAATGCAGAACCTGGATGTAGCGATCTTGGCATCTTGTAACTTGTTATGTCAAAATGGAAATGAGGCATCATTGCGAGCACTGCAGATTTAAATACACATCACTAACCCAATCTCCCCCACCCCCAAGTTTCATGTGCATTTGCCAAAATCTGACATCAGTGACAAGTTCATGCCTATTTAATGCAATTGTTGCACAATGTGCATTAAATTTGTTTTAGGGTGCATTTGGGCATGCTTCTTCTTCTTTCCCGATCACCTATGCTTTTCTTTTTTGACAGAGTAGATCATCTAAATGTTAAGGCGATTAACAAAAATTAAAAAAAAAATGACTAGGTTTATTGTAAAAGCACAAACCATACTGATGTCATATATGTAAACAGAACACATATGCCATATCAAAGCTATTGTTTTTAATTTTCCCCAAGGGCAAAGGACACATGTTCCAAATTAAAACCAACCTGTCCTTTTATTTCTCAATATCTATGGAAACCTGTATATTTTATGTTCATCTGGCAGGCTTTGAATAAAGCAGCTTTGGGGTATATTGTCAAGAAGGACAAACGATTGGTTCAACAACATCTCAACACCTTTTAAACTACGGCTGTTAAACATAAAACATGTAGGTGATCACATGATGGTTATTCATATCAAAACATTTTTAACTATGACTTTCTCTTCAACTTTCTTCACATATGTAGCAAGGTGCTCCCATATGAGAAGAGACCTCTCACACACAGGAACATTTTCCATCCAGCGATGATTGACAAATTTTAGGGGCATAACACTAGAACCTGTAACTTTCTGATAGTCTTCTCTCCTGGCCGGACTGTCTTTGAAAAGATAGTAGAGACTCGATAACAAAGAAGAAAGTCCCCCAGTTTTAAAGGCACTGTGCATTATGTGCAAGCCACAGGATCCAATGTTTATCAGAGTAACATCATAATCCTTCTGAAATTGTTTGTTAATGAGTTCGACGAAAAAAAATCCAATTAACATTAGGTCCATCCATAGAAATTTGCAGCATACCTTTTTCATGGAGTTTTAGATCTTTTATTCCTTTATTAAAATGTTCTACCATGTCGATGGCTGTCCTTTATTAAAATGTTCTACCATGTCGATGGCTGTGCCGTGGCCCATAAACACAGACCCCAGGTAACGGGAAACTACTTTGTTATCACACCAGTATCTCACATGGAAGTCCATTTGTTTTGAATGAGATTTTTTTATTCAGACTTTCATCAAAGAGGCCTACAAAGTAGCCCTTTATGTCCTGTAATAACAAGGATTTTAAATGTTCTGCAATTCCATAAACAGCTAGATACGCAGTTTTCTGCTCCCCACATTGGAATTTGTCTGCAATGTTGCTGTCTAGAAACATTGTTTTAAATAGGTTTCCTGTTGTTTCATTTGATTTGTAAGAGGTGTGTGTTACAATTGTTTGGATTGTCCATAAAATTTCCGATTTCAAAACATCGTTTTTTGATACATAATCTTGAAGACTTTTGCTAGTTGATGGGGTGGAAGAGCCAAAAGGTGGCGTTGTACTGGGAGGTGTTGGTATGGTGAAGTTAACAAAAGACTGCTGCACAGCAGTTGAACGATAATTAGTTTTATGTTTGTCACTTCTTTCGTGCGACTTTAACGCACCCTCGCCCATCTTCCCGAGATCTATAAGTTTCTTACAACATTTACAATACACATTGTGTTTGTGTTCCGCCTTTGTTACCCACGTGTATGTTGTCTGCCATCTGTTGTTAAACACACATTTACATATTTCGACAAGTCAACAAGTCTTAGTGTTAGCAAATTCAAAACGGTCACTGGGGCGGATCTAGGGGGGGGGGGGGGGGGGTCCAAGGGGTCCGGACATCCCCTCAAATTTGAGAAGTGCCCCTTTTATTTAGGATTTTTAGGTTTTTTTTACAAATGTATAGTTTTTTTTTTTTTTTATTATTATTATTATGCCAGCGTCTCTATTGTAGCACTATTATATTACGGTCCATGTGAACGGTGTGTAATTTTTCCATAGTGCCTTTTCATAATGTTATGGTGCCCTTTTTGTCTTGGACCCCCCCCTCATCAGAAAAGCTGGATCCTCCCCAGGGTGAAATACTAAAACTTCGTCATTTACTAAATATTTTCATAAACATAAATACGTAGAATTCACATAGGCAAAACTATCTGATTCAGTTCAGATAGTGTTATAATATTCCGTTTTATTTACTTTGTACTGAGATTAATACTCTAGATTAGTATTTTAGAAACATATTTCGTTTTAGAAATCAAGCGCTCTCCGAAAGAATGAATCCTTAGAACTACGAATAACAATCGGAACAGTTCGTCATATTCCGTTACGCTAGAAATGTACGAGATGTTCCGAATTCTATGAACTATACCGAATATTGACGATGTTTTACGAATGAATCGTTGGTATCATTTTGGCATTGTTTACACACAAACGTTCGAGCGAGCACAAAAACCAACAAATGGAAGTAGATATCGATGTATTTTGGCAATTTATTTAATGTTTCCGTAAGAAGAAAACTGTCTGTCGATTTCAGGGCTTATATGGCCCTTTTTGGGGTCTTTTGTGAACTTGACAGTAAAATATAGGGCTTTTTAAGGCTATACCATCAAAATAGGGACTTTTTAGGGCAACCCTTCAAATTTAGGGCCTTTTCAAGCGTGTGCGAACCCTGTTGATGGGATAGTTTTGGAGGTAGTGGCATTATGATATGGGGTGGAATTACAGCCACAGGCTAGACCCAGATGGTTTTGATTTAAGGCAATTTGAATGGTGTGAGGTACAGAGATGAAGTTTTGCTAACAACTGTGTTACGGCTTTTGCAACAGAACAACAGTGGGATGATATTACAACACTATAACACCAGATCACACATTGCTAGAGTTGTGCAGAAGTATCTGAATGAGAACAGTGTTAATGTGCTACCCTAACCTGCCAGGTCCCCGGATTTGTCACCAACTGAACATGTCTAGGATGAAACAGAGCGATGCTTGTGATGTCTTCCAAATCCTGCAACAACACTGCAGGATCCTTCCTCAGATTTGCAATGGCATTCCCAGGAACTTTCTCCCAGCATTTAGTGGCTACTGACTGTGTAAACTTCGCTCTGGGCCCCCTCTAGTGATGTGGTTCATTTGCATTTGGCAGGTGCGCCATTTTCATGGACTATTACTCGTTTCCATACCTTCAGACATTTCTCTTTCCATGTTATAACATTTCATACACAGCAGTAAAAACTTACCATCAATTATCTTTGTCTTTTGTGGGTCATAATAACTTTTGACTTTTAGTATATATATGCAATCTTTGATGGACCAGTCACTGGATACCCCAGTTTTCTTTACAACTTTACAATATGATTAACACATACAAATAATGTGAGTCAAAGTTAGTGTTTGTTTTGTTTAACAACACCACTAGAGCACATATGTTTTATTTAACGACTCAGCGGGCAGCATAGCCCAGTGGTACAGTGCCCGCCTGATGCGCGGTCGGTCTAGGATCGATCCCCGTCAGCTAACCACTGGGTTTTTTCCTCGACATAACCATATGTCCGACGCCGATATAACCGTATTCTAATGTGTTGAGTGCGTCGTTTAAAAAAAAAAAAATTAACGACTCACTCAACACGTTTTATTTATGGTTATAGGATAGCAGACATATGGTTAAGAACCACTCTTTTTTTCGATTAACAGCAATGCATCTTTTATATGCACCATCCTACAGACAGGATTACACATACCACAAACCCAGTACCTACCAACCTTATGTCCGATGGCTTAGCCGCGACACCACTGAGGCTAGTCATTCTGCTTCCCCACCACTCCTGAGATTAGATCAAGGAGAACTGTTTAGCTCCCCTTAAGGTCATGTCAATTTACAATATAGTACTACAAAAGGATTAAATATACTGATGGAAAGAAATAATGGATCACAAAGATGGCAACAAGATAAAATTACTGCATCTAAATTCAATTCATATTGTCAGACTATGACTGGGAACATATAGGCAGCACAGGGTTTAAACAGAACTGAGAACAACACAGCTAATATTTTTAACATATTTCTCTCTTAACAAATGGTTAGTTTTATAAAATGTGAATTTCTATTTCATCTATTAGTTCTTAAAAATGGCCTACTTTTTACAGATTGTTATTTCGAACCCTGAATAAATGTAAGCATTAATAAAATATCTAAATTTGCTACGTTATTGTATTTAATCTTAATGGATCTGCTTTGGTATGACTTTTATAATCAGAATGTTATAAAATAGAATAAACATCAAGAAGCAAAAAGAGGGAGATAACTCCAGTGGGCTTATAATTTACTTTATATTTAATATTAAAAATTATCTCCCATATACTAGAGAACATTTTGTTCTGTATCACAGACCTTGGTGGTGTTGTATGTTAAGCGATTGGACATAAGGCTGGTAGGTACTGGGTTCACAGCCCAGTACCGGCTCCAACCCAGAGCGAGTTTTATCGACTCAATGGGTAGGTGTAATACCACTACACCCTCTTCTCTCGCACTAACTACTACTAGTACAGTGCTCTACAAAGCGAGTAAAATACTAGCCATGGCGACTAAACAAATTCCCTGGCATCTAAAAAAATAAAATCACATTCGCCAGTGGGTGACTGTCCAATAATTTTACTTTAACCTGCAAACAAAACTGGACATCGGTAAACACAGTGGACCAGTAGCAATTTATCTTCTAGAAACTTATTTTCTATCGGTAATTTGTTTGAAAAATAAAAGTTGAGAGAAGTTATATCGAACTATCAATAACAATATTGAAGTATTCAAGAATAAACATGTTAAGGGAGGTAATGCTTTGTTATGATGTTATTTCCCGTAACTTAAATTTTAAGTGTTTGAAAATAATTTGACACCAGTTCAGTTTTGGACCAAGTCAGTTCTGTCCCATTTAAAACCTGGGTTTTATTTATGTATTAAATTGAGATTACTGAGTCACTGTGTGTCTTTACTTGTTGCTTGAACCTCAAATGTTAATTATTTTAAATGTATATATTTATTATGCTGTGCTCCTATCGTCTTGTGCTTATTGTGATATCAGGTCCTTCCACGATAACGACTTTTCCAGTCATGAATGTTGTTTTAATCACGTCGGAAGTCATCATGTTTCTATTGTCATGACTCCACCGTAGACGGCTTTAACAACACAACTATTTACAAAAATAAATATTTAAACCAAAAGTAAGGTAGACGATTCATAACTACTAGTTTAGTAATAACAATGCTTTTATTTAACTTTTAATGAGTACTGCAATTTAAATGCATATCTTAGCAGTGCCATAAAAATATTAATTTGATTAATTGAGTTTAATAAGATTATTATGTATGCAATTTGCTAATAATAGTTAACAGCCATTCACTGTTTTGGTGGATCCGGACACAAACGGTAACTATTTAACCTCTAATAATTACCCCTTCACAAGTTTATTTGAATGCGATCTAAATAACAATTGCCAGAGTATGACAAATATTTTAAAATGTCACTAGGCACAGGGCTCGTGGGTTTGTGGAAACTACTAGCCTACCAAGATAAAGCACTAGCCCAAATTCCTGATCAATTATAACTAGATTTCTACATAATTTTTGTAACATTACACATTTACGAGTATAACAGTAAAATAAAACAAATACTTAAATCATGTTGTAACTTTCAGGTTTTTTTTATCATGCCGTACGTTTGGTCTTTGCCCCCCTCCACTCAGGAAATATAACTGAGCAAACTCATGGCTGGTATCTAAACCTGCTATCAAAATAATTAAATTTAAATGAGGGTACAACAGTGTCACACTGTAATAGATGGTTCAGTGTATTTGGTAGTGGGTTATACATTTAAGGCCTACTATTTATGTCGCCAGGTACTGTGATGCCAATTGCTCTAATACAGGGCATTATACCATGTCAGTCCAATATCAAAAGAATATAATAGCGACATCTCATCTGCTGTTAAATGATGAACAAAAAAGGTATTATCTTGTATCGGCAGCTGTGACGCATTATCCAAAACTTTACATGTAATAGACCAAGCCGAGTAATTTCATGTGTGGTTACCATTAAAGTAAATTGTTTTCCTGATTGCCGATAACAACATGTAAATGAAGAGTTAAATTAGAAAATAATAGGTAAATAATAAAAAAAATGAAATTCAAAGCATGACTGGGGTTTACTATAATAATACTAATACTTATTTTCTGTACCAGAAACTTGAAAGGGAAAAGTGAACAATGCATGCTGTAACTGTGACGATGCAGAGATAGCATGTGGATTATTATTATATACTGATTGTGTTGTTGATATTATTCGATGACAAATGTCACAATGAAATTTATTAAATGAAATTTCAGCCTAGAAAAACAACAAAAAACCTCACACAATTAAGCAATAAGTGTGGGGGGGGGGAACCACTAGGCCTGCGTGCTAGTCATTTTGCATTTCTCACTAGCTTGAACTAAAAAACCACTAGCCACGGACGTTGGACTAGCGGATTTGTCGAACTCTGTAATTACGACAACTATTATAAATGGAATCATGGACTACTAGCATAATAAACATTTAATGGAAGCTGGTGTTTCTGAGATGAAGTTGCGACGAATTACAACCAATTAAATCTGCAATTAAAGTTAAAATATCTGACACGAGTGAACACAAAAGACAGAACGACCAATCTGATCACGTGACAAATTTGGCACCAAATAAGTTTTTTTCAGTCAGAGTTAAATTATGTGCCGGTAACTTCAGGAAGCTACTGAAGTTTTTGTCAGTTGCGCTTTCATACACAACATGGCTGGTTTCCTGTGTGTACACTCATCGATGTTTTTCAGTGTGAAAAAAAGTGTGCATTTTTAAATAGCAGAGCTGGGTGTTGTAAATTATAACAGGATGTTGAAAAATAAAGAGGGGCACAGAAAAACAATTGGGGCTGCCAAACGTGAAAATGGGCAGCATAACATGAAAGTGAGGAAGCAAAATGCAGTGAGAACATATATTACAACAACACAGAGTATGTGCATGACAAAATATAGTTCCATTGCATGGTACTAACTAAATGCCCATTAATTCCAACCAGGACCCAAACACTGTGTTAAATACTGGCAGATAATGTTCATGAATACATGTTTATACATTTTGCTGTCGGTGAGGAGCTTTATCTGGCGGCTTTAAAATGCCATTAGTGCTGCCCCCAACCAAAGGCAGTTTAGATGTCACTGACGTTAAGTATGAGCCCTGAAAACAAAAAAATTTCTTTAAAAAAAATATTAAGCAAAGTGTTCATCAACTATACTGGTTAAGGCAGTGGCCTTAAAAATAGAAACTGACGGCCTTCACATGGGCGGTACGATACATCATGCAAATGCATGAACCTGAATACAGTTAGAAACATTGCACTCTCTTCTGTTCACTGGAGGTGCTTCACTTTTGTTTACTAGAATGAATTTTTGTACGTCCATATTGTTGATTGCTATCTATTTTGTTACATATTGTAGCTGAAAAATGTAGAATAATATTTCCGTAAATATCATATTCATGTTTTTGTCATTAGGTGAAATAGTTTCAGACATCACAATATACGATTAGGGTGTAAAAATGTTATTTTGACCGCAGTTTCGTTCGTAGGAAAATTCCTCGGAACCGTTGTCCAGAATTTGCTAATGGCATATTCTGTTGACAATGTAAACCTCGCCGTTTGTGCTTGCATGCGAGGTTTATGTTGGTGAACTAAGAACCAAGCAGCTTGACCCCTAATTTTCTCTGGTTCATTTTAAGTGCGAGGGGTGGTAGTATTTATATCCGTGGTGTTTATGTTGATTGATAGGTTGCAGGTAGGAGTTTTAGCCACATATGTTACTATTCAGTCTATTGTCGTCTATTGCCATAGTATTGGATTTGATTTGGTAGTGTACACCCTATACAAAACTTTATATCGGACTACGTGACTGGGTGAAAGCACCATTACAATTTACACTTTCGATATTTCTGAGTTATTTTAATTTTATTATTATATTATATTTGAGATCGATTAATTTATAGTTGTTTATCACACATAAAATCTTAATTTGCTAAATAATTGCGTGACTGCTAACTTTTATTGGGATTTAATTAAAATAAAGTGAACTTACACTCTTATGTCAGCAGCAACACTTCTTCCTATCTCACAAGTCTCGTAATTACGTACTTCCCGCGGAAATGACATAGTATATCAGTGCACGACCTGATTATTTCAACTTTGACCTTTGACCAGTCGGTGGCTGTTCTATTATATAAGTACCATCCCTAATCAAAACTTTTCTGCGCAAAGATATGTTGCTGTAAGAAATAACCAAGAATCAGATTTTTGTTATAGTAATTCTAAAAGGATTATCAGTACCCATATCTGGTGAAGGCACACGCTGACTGAAGTTATTATATGTACTGATTTAAAAACATACCATTATAATACGGGGTTCCTCTTTTGTGACAAGTGGCTCTTCCATTGTCCGCCATCGTCTGGATTGATGGTGTGAGAAGTTGGAAGTTGGAGAACAGTAAGTATTTCAGATCGTATGCAATTTGATGAGCAAATTCCATTTATATTATACTGTAGGAATATTATACGCATGTCCTAAATCATCATATGGTGATATAGGATGTGGGGCATAACATATAGAGAACTTTTATAAAAATTACCAAGATAATGTAAGTTGTAGAACTTCGTAAAGTTTTGTTTTGCAAGTTTGCAAACGTCCCCACCTAAAAAGGTTGTTAGTTAATACATGTACCTGTTAGTGGTCTAAATTTTATATTTTTATGTTATAGTTAATAATAATAGATCATAAAATGTATGATTTTTTTTTAGATTGTACATTACCAATTTAATATTTATTTTTTAAGTATACAGAAAAGCACCACTAACAAGCAATAATAAAGTTTGTTTTGTTTAACGACACCACTAGAGCACATTGATTAATTAATCATTGGATATAAAACATTTGTTAATTCTGACTTGTAACAAAAGAGGAAACCCACTACGTTTTCCCTAATGTCATGTCATAGGTTTAATGTGCACATTCAGAACAAGCTGTTGTAGTGCACGCCTGTTGTAGGCGGAAGAGCTTGCAAAGCAAACTCTTACGTCCAAGACAGAAAGTTGGGGGGATGTAGGAGGGACCGCCTGCACTGGCAGATGCAAGGGAGCATCAGCAGTCCGATCAAGATCGGTAGCAGGCAGGGTTTTCCCTAATGCACTTTCCCACAGACTGACAGGAATACACATACCATAACTTTTGACAGTTGTGAGGCACTGAATGGAACAAGAAAAAACCCAATCAGTTGAAATTATCCACTGAGGTGGTTTGATCCTGCGTCAACTATAAGGCAATACAGATAAATAAAGAAAGACGAACTGCAGTGTCTGTGCTTAACTTTTTTTTTGAGTGCTGTCATCACTTGCCCGGATCTATTTTTACTTGCCTGAATAATATTTAAAAAAAAAAAACCCACAATATTGCAACAGATTGTAAAAGAAAACATCATCGTTTTCAGTCGCCAGAGGTGGCCGTTAAGTTTAAACCCTGGAACTGTGTAGAATCACTGTTTTCACTTAATATTGATTTATTTATTTCCATTTTGGGTGAATATTTAGAGAAGCCCGATTATTAGTTACATACAGATGCATGTGTATGACTTTTAACAAGGATGAGGGGTCTAGACCAAAATATGAGGTGAATTCATGCTCCCCCAGAAAATATATTGAAAGAAAAGTGCTTCAGCACGGAGTGGTTAAAACAATAAAACCCTCTCCTTGCTCATGCACACACGTTTAAATACTTACTGATAATAAATAATAATAATACATTTTTACTACATCATGTCAATGACTCAGATTTCAAAGATTACTTGAATGTTTAAACCACTTCTTAACTTTTCGAAAAACAATGACCTCAGTAATTTTCAGTTTATTCTACAAAAGAATATATGGGGTTTTGAATTTTACCTGCTGCAGAAGTCCCTGTTGAGTATAAAAACTACGGTACATGCATATATGGTATATATGTGTCTGCTGTGTTCAAAATATAAGTTTATCTGTTTGTCATGACAAGTGATAATCTGCTGGGACAAGCAAAATATACTTTAATAGTTGTCCAGTGGACAAGTAAATTTTGAGCAATCAAAAACATTGTCCTTGCTCTTGAATAAAACTAACAACTTATTTGAATAAGTAAAAATATTGATGGACAAGAAGATTTGTAGATGCACTTATCCGGTTTACTAGTGAAACATTCTGCATATTTTTATCACTAATCTGGATGTTGTGAAGTACTCCTAAATGTTCCTGTTTGTATAACAGCAGAGTTGGCTCTGGCACTCGCCAATTGTGAATTTTGAAAGTATTTGGCAAATTTTATTTTAATTTGGCTGAATAATTTCATTTTTAGAAAATAACTGTTGATTTTTTAAGTTTAATAGACAATTTGGCGAATTACTTTGCTCACCCAGAGCTAGCCCTTAATAGCTGTAGGTACTCAGGGCTTTAGATCTCACTAATTTGGGCACAACGGGGACTTTTTTTCTAAGTACAGGAAGGTCATTTTAGGTCAATACTATCATTATAACAGCTACTGGAGATTAGTCAATATTCAGAAATGCATTTCTAGCTGTTTTAATTAAAATAAACTTAATATTTCATTGGTTTTGAGGTGAGATATTTTGAGGTCAGTATGTTTATACTTAATTTGGGCATCTGTATTTTGGGCACGTTTATCGCCTCGACTTTAATGCAATCTAAAGCCCAGGTACTTGACTTTCGTTTACATGTGTATATAATGTTATCTTGTAGATCTTGAGACGTTATTTTTATCAAGCTTCTTTCTTTGTTCATAAGAATGTTCTCGGTATAACACTAACATGCATTTTCTTATCTTTTCATTGCACTCTTTTAGGACTGAAAGATCAAGATGATATAGGAATACTTCTGGAGTTATTTTGGAAACTGTATTTACGTTGGGTCTGAAGAAGGACAGAACGTCAAAAAGGGATTGTGTTCCTGATTTTTGGGATTACCTTTGATCTGGATGGATTGAGTGTGAAAAGAACTCTTACCATGGATCGTGTGATATTTGCAATTGCACTTACATGCATCTGTTTAAGAGGTGAGTGCCGATATATAAATATATTTGTGTGCGTGTGTGTGTGTATGTATGTATATATATATATATATGCAGTTGAACATCTGGGAGACAACACTTTGTACACAAATTTGTATTTA
>JAECMU010413838.1:480-19486 GCA_016106625.1 Dracogyra subfuscus
ATTTGACGTATTAAAAAAAACACACAAAAAACAGAGATACATAATAAAACAAATTGTATTATTTATTGGAATATTATGTATTCAATAATAAAACTTTTATTATTAAAAGTATAAATCAATCCACATAAGTGGCAGAATTTTTCTTTTTAACCATAGCCCTATGTTATGGCTCATCTAGTAAAACATGCTAAATATATTCATAAGTGTAAATAAAGTTATTATACCTAGTACAGCAATTAACAGAATTATCGCGCGCAGACACACACATAAAACAATCATCACCAACCCCTCCCCACTAAAGGCTCCATGATATTAGCAAATAGTGTAGAACAGTTTCACTACCAGTAATAATGTGACAAACTTGGGAACAATATTACTTTTATGTAGGTACATTGCTACATTTTATCAGTGGGGTCGAACTAATTTATGGTTAACTGAATTGGGGACGAAACGTTTGGTATCCACATTAAGACTGGCTATCGTTCTGTATTACGCTTACATTACTATTACAGTACCGTAGCACTTTTCGCGGCAAAATCGAACAATGGTGTGCAAAAAAAAACACTAAATTTTATAGTTTGAATAAAACAAGATCGGTAGGTATATTAATTAATTAATATTAATGTCATGAATGTGTCGGAGATTACTGGTAGCCAGTAGTATTTAGTGAAATGTTAAATTATTGTGAAAGCACACAAAAGGAATTTAAGAAGAAAATTGTGGATCAGTTTCTTTTGTTTTCGTACGATCGCAAATGTTCTTTGTTCATGTTTTTACACACCGTGGCGAAGTAGCATGCATCGCCATAGAACCGACGTCTGCCCCGTAGTAATTATTATATTATATATGAAACATTTTTAAAAGGAATACATAAACTACACAGCAAGTAAGACAAATTTCATACATGGCTTCAGTTTACTCGATTGTCAAAAACATTTTCATTGGTCGGCTGTTAACAAATACAGCCAATAGACAGACGTTTTAGTAACAGCACGAAACATTCGATAATAACAATTCAGGTTACAATGCAGAATGATAAACTCTCTTTACTAAACTCGGGATTTAAAATTTAGAAAATTTTAAATATATTCAGAAATCGTTGCTTCTAAAAAAAAGTATGATAGCGAATTTGGGAAAAAAATCCGGATATTTGGCATTAAATCCGGAATTCCGGATATGGGTTAAAAAATCCGGATATTTCGGAAAAATCCGGAAAGTTGGTCGCCCTGCCAAGTCATTTTCCCATAGCAATGTAATCCTTGATTGTTATAAATTAAAATGTTAAACGCTTGATTGGCTATTTTACGTGTATTCAGGATTAGCAGGCTTGACAAATGGTGCACCCCAGCCACCGGTATCCATCACGGCCACTCTACAGCAACCACTTGTTGCTGTTGTATCGTCCCAATCAGATGGCCGCCAGATGCAACAAAATGTGTACCTCGCTACGACAAGCGGCATCAGCACCTCTCCATCAGGCGGAACCATCTACCACCATGGTCAATCCCCGGTCCGAGGCACCCCGCCCCTATCCAACCTTCAGCAAAACATCATTGGCATGAATGTCAACCAACAATCACAGATACAACAAAAGAGACCGGGTTCTGCTGTGTCAACGACAGCTGCGATGTCTCCAGTTACGTCCCGCGTGGTGCTGGACTCGAGGCAGATGTCTCTGAGCACCATAGCATCGACTACAAGAAACATATCAGGTGGCCCACCAAAGAAGAAAATTAAGCTAGAAGAGAAGCCACCAGCAACTCCAGAAATTGCCCACCAAAGAAAAATTCTTCTGGAACACAAACGTAAAGAAATGCAAGAAATAAAAGAAAACTACATTGAACATTTGACAGAGCTTTTTTTCTTGCAAAGTGGGCGGAATGTGATGGAATATCTACCCTGGAAGAAGCGACCAACGCCACAGCTTGTAGCTTTTTTGAAGTCCGAGAACCTCGACAGCGATGAAGAGGAGGAACATTTGCAAGAAAAGAGAATAAATGATGAGGTATCGTTACTGGATTGTTTACACAATGTATGGTTGAATTTTTTTAATAAAAAAATATATTTGATTGTAGCCTTGAAATAATGATTTTATTGGAACATAATGTAACATTTGCACCTGGATGAAATAATGGCTATTAATTTTTAAAGGATAGGACATCTTTTTTTCTCCCCTCCTTTTGTCAATTTGTTTTATTATGGATCACCAAGTCAATTGATCAGTTAATCAAAGGAATTAAGTTTTGAAGTGGGACAAAGATCTATTTTTTTTATTTGTAGAATTGTTTAGTTTTTATATATATAATAATATGAAATATGAAAATTGGTGTTTTCTAACAAGGTCAACTTAATTATGCAATTTACAAACTTTTGTTTAATGTATATATTGCTTCTTTTTGTCAGGTTAAAGTTTTGACAACATCTGGAAGTAATGTTCCTCTGGCAACACCAATTGCAATATCTACCACATTGCCACCATCTGTGTCGGCACTGAGTCAACAAGGTATTAAAATGCTCCCTGTCCCTTCCTCTCTCAACACTAACAGTACCCCTAGTAGTTTGGACACCTACAACATTCAGGAATTCCTCCGCCAACTCGCGGCATATACCAAGGGTATTTCATTTGGCACTTTTTCCTTTTGCCAGCCTTGCATGAATGGCTTATGGTCATTGTCTTGGTGTTAGAAAGAAAAACGCAGTCAAATTAAAAGCAGTTCGGTGTTGTGCTTTTGAAAGTGAAATGGTTACCAAATTGTGCATAGTGTTACCACTTTTTAATTGCTACACAAATTAACCTTGCTGAGAAAAGATGATGATTTATTTAGATGTATTCAAATTGTAGCATGAATGTCATTTCCCTATGTTGCAGATGTTCAAACAAACCAGTTTGTCTACATTTTATTTTATGCATTTTTGGGATTTTCAGTTACTGCACTAGAGAAAATAGTCATGGTGTTTATTTAACTTTTTAAAATGTATTCAAATACGTTTTTGGCACTATAATTGTTTGTTTCCATGCAGATCCTTGTTTCATGGTTTTTATGAAATGTTTATATACATATAAAATGGTGAATTACTTGTTGGAGGGCATGGAAATTCATTAAAAATGTATGGGTAAAATGAAATTGTTTGTATGATGATGTGAAAGTTTTTGTGCAAGATGTGATTTCTATTTGGCTATTTCGGTTTGTTAAAAATAAATTAAATCTATGTGTATTGTTCGGTGTAGTCCGCTAACCACTGGGTTTTTTTCTCGACATAACCATATGTCCGACACCGATATAACCATCATTATAATGTGTTGAGTGCGGTGTTAAACAAAAACAAAAAAATGTTCGGTGTAATTCAAATTGTAACATCTTAAATCGAGCATCTAGTAAAATTGTGTGGATGGTTATAGCAAACATCATTTAAAAAATAATAATAATGAAAAAAAAGTGTTGTACTTCAATCAGGTAAGTTATGATTAAGCAGAAACAAGGGTTTTGACTGGAAAATTGAGATTTGATTTATATCCGCTTGCTATAGTTATTTAGTCGCATGCACATGATGCTTTCTGTATTTAATTTTACTTGATTGACATACATTTTTTTTGTGGTGTGTGTGTGTTTAAATTTACCAACATTTTTGACAACAAAATTATTTAGTTGCAATGGCTATACATATTTAGAAAAAAAACTGCACACACTATTATCTGTTCTTAACCAAAATGTAGTTGTGATGCAGGGCTTTGTTACGGTTGGTCCACTTGCTTAGAATAAGTAGTTTGGAAAGTAGGAAAAGTCAGTTATAGTAAAAGTAAATTTAAAATAGACTTTAATATTGCTCAAACTTTTCAATGTGTAGGACATAAAACTGGGTGTTGGTAGTTAACGTAGAGCCACGTTAGTCCCTTAAGGTCTAACTGGAAGGGACTACAGGTTTTGTTCTGTTTGTCCGTCCCACATACAGATACTGAGCTGAAATGTTTTGATTTATCATATGCTGTTGCAGATCAAGTTTGACTTTTCGTAAATCATTGGAGATAGCAAATTTGTTTTCCCACAATGCCTCAAGATATGTAGCTTTATCATGTACTACTGTAAACTGGTATTATTTGCGTATTTGTCATTTTTTCCACTTTTTTCATGTTTTTAATTTAACTGAGAAAATTACACTAACACAAATAATTATTAGTCGGTTCCAAAAAAAAAAAGAAGACGAACGTAAAACATAACATTACAATAATTAAAATATGGTAAAACAAATACAAAATATTGGTGAAAAATAGAATTTGGGAAACCTGCTTCTCACCCAGTAATGCTTTCTATTTTTAATTGGTCAATCAAATAAGGGACATAAATGTTTTGTAAAGTTCCGATAAATGATAACCACAAGTTAGCTTTTTCAGTATTAGTCGGAACTAAATAGCCAAGACATTTTTAACAAATAGCACAAGTCTTTGTCCCTATTTCTTCAGACTTTGCTGGAGAGTTGATTGAACCTAATTCGGGATTACATTAATTATGTGTGCTTGCTGTCACTCCTGTAAAAGATGTCATTGCAGCATTCGTCAACAGAGTTGTTCAGAGTGGGATACTGTTAGGCTAAATGCAACTATTGGACCATTGTACTAATCTAGTATGTATCAAAATAAAGTTTTAAAATATTTATTTTTGATCTCTGCGAAAATTAAAAACTGAGATGGCTATATTTTCACTATCACCAATAATACCCATTTTACAGTAGTACACATTGTTTGACTTTGATTGGGATTTGCTAAGTGTTTACAGAATTGTTGCTCTTGAACTATATAATGTGCCCAGTATTGCCTAGCAGTACTCTCGGAATGCTTGTTTACCATAGTTGCTATTGGAATATTAATTGTGAAAGTGTCTAGCATGAGACCCCAAGTGTGAGGCTTTGTCCCTTTTTTATCTAGTTTCAGCTTGGGTAGGAGCTAATAGAGCATGGCTAGACGATAACAAAAAAAATAAATAATAATAATTAAAAAAAAAAATATATATATATATATATATATATACTGACACCACATGTCACATTATATGAACAGGGAAAAGCTAAATAAAATTTCTAATGTATTCTTAGGGTATATGTTTTTGAAGAAACAATGAAAATACATATTTACTTTAGAAACCACAAAAACAAAGTTGTTCATGTAATTGTAAACTAGTTATTATATAGTGGTACATGGAAACAGGTTACTGGTTGCTATGATGGAACATAACATGCAGGTTTTATTGCAAGTGTGCTTCTGTGATAACTGCGCCGCTTGTATAGGGATGGCTTTAACTGTTGTGGTAGACTTACAGCAGAATCCTGTTTTTGGTTATTAAGTAGATATCTAATGATACAGATTAATAATTATTTTCACATTTAGTTTGTGACAGTGTTTTCTCAGATTTTTTGGAACTAGTCATTTGTATTTACAGTGGACTCTGAACCAGATGTACATGGGATTTTGTATGCTTTAGGGTCGAATTTGTGAATACTTTAAATTTTGTTTTAAAAGGGATGAGGTATATCATGAATTATAACATCGGTCTTGGGCACAAAATCATTTTAAATATCATTTGTATTTTTGTTTAAATATATTTATTTACTGTTTTTCAAGTAGTAACAGCTGAAAATATAATTTCCATAGCCTGGATCATGCACCCATCCTGGAATCTTGAGATATACTGTAACTAATATTATTAATGTCCTGTTCAAGTCAACACCATTGATAGGGAAGAATGACTGCCATCGACAAAACTATGCTATGTTTGTTTTGAAATAATGCAATTTATAACGGAAGTGTTTGAAATCAACAAAACAAGTCTTTAAGTTAATACTAGTAAACAGAAGGTTGGTTGTCTTTCCAAAGATTTCTATAAACCAATGGTGACAATCTTTAAGTTTTGCTGAGCAAACAACATAATATTAATACAGTTGTCCATATAAAAGTTCACTACTTAACAGTTAGTTAAAAAAAATGTTTGTTCAATAATTAAATATTTAAATTTTTATTAAATACTATTAAAGATCTGTGACACAATTATAAATACATTTTTAAACAAATTTTATAAATTCAAAGAAATTGTTGCAAGTGTTCTCCTTCTAGGGAATTGGTGGTGGTTTTTGCCCTCTAGAGCAGCATCTAGATGTTTGATGTGTGTAAACTGTATACGGTCAACACAAATTAGCTTTTTAATTATTTTCATTTCCTATTCTTACCCGTGATGTCCAAAATCTTGATTAAACAGCATGCCGATTTAACTCACGATTAAATGTTGGGCTTTATTAGATGGTGCCTTCTTCCACAGAAATACTGGTTTGGATATAGTCCACTGTTTATGCAAATATTTATTTTTAGAATGAACAAAGCTTAAGTTGTAATTCTACACCTTTTTATTTTGTATTGTTTGGTTAATAAAATTACAGTCTTGAAGTAAAACAAAAAATGCATCAATTTTATTCCTGTTCATCCATTAATAATTGGCTCCTTTGTGAATCACAAAACTAATATTGATAGTTCATTAATGTGGTACATTTTGTGCAGTGTATTTAAACCAAAGTAGACCTGTTAGTTAACTGATAAAATTAACTGGATGTATTTTATATATTTCACATTGTGCAAAATCCTCTATTGTAATTAGGATATTGTCATCAGTTTGTGTAATGTACCTCTTAATGTGTTGACAATCTCTTTGATTAATAATTAATATGCAGTAGACTTCTTGTCAAGTAAAATATACTAAAAATAAAGGTTTTAGAATACTCAGTTTAATTCTACAATGTAGATCAATTGTTTTGAACTTTTGACATTGAATCCTAATGTGTAATGCTGTACTAGGTGTAGACAGCAAAGCGAACCAAGGAAGGCCACCTTCTTCTCTAGCTCTCTCTGTGCCTGTTTCCGCTGGTCATTTAGGTAAATTCTTAACCTTGTCTTTTATGTGTCAATTTTGTTATTGCCATGTATTAAATAAATAGTTTTACATTCATAAACATCTGACTTAATGATTAACACATTGTGGCTTGTAAATGCCAAGAGTGGTGGGTGGGTAAGTGGTAAGTTTGCTGGAAGTAAATTTCTTAACATGCTCTTTTTCCAAATAACTGGGTGGATGGATGTGTGTCTGTTCATATATAGCTTGCTTATAACAAAAGGTAGATAGTGTAAATTGTTCTAAGTGTTTTTTAATCTCCAATGTAATTGGTTTGTTTTGTAACTTACAAATTTCAATATAATCTACTGAATGATCTTGGCCATTGGCAAATTATTTTTAGAATGTAGAATTGATGTATTATTAGTGTATTTCCCAGATCACACATGTCATGTTCTGTCAATTGGTGTTTTTTTTAACTATCATTATTATTATACCAGTGTATCGGACCACTAGATTTTAAATTAATTGCATTGTGCCTGTAGTAATAAATTGTGTGCTGTGGTTTTATGGTTGAAGTATGTTAGTGGGTAAACTGCAACAAAAATAGCATTATATTGTTTTAAACATAAGTGTCTTGTCTGTTTTGTCTTCTGTTTTAAGGAAGAACATTATTCCATGTGATACCAGGTACCTGTGGATGCATATGATTTAATAATAACATATTTTCTTCGGGTTGGCAAAATGTTGCATAATTTGTTCTTTGTGTTAAATTGTAGGGTTATCAATGGCTACATCTACCACAAGTGATGGCACTGTCAACACAACAGCTTTGTCAACACAGTTACAGCTACAGCTCGTTAAGAATGATACAAAACCACTGCCGACAGGTGGAATAACTCAGTCCATTAAAACTCCAGTATCAACGTAAGTAGAAGTAAAAAGGTGTTATACTGTTGACATGAAATATGCCTTCATGGATGAGGGTCTACAGTGGTTATCATTCTGGTTTTTAAAGCTATAAAAATTGATTTCATGGGATACAAAATTGATTGTCTTTATGCCGTTTTATTGCAATGGGTTGTAACCTGTGGGTTATTATCTTAAATTTTTTGTACATACCTTTATGAAAAGGTTGCAATCTGCTATTAAATATTGTTGGACATGATCCAATTCAAGCGGGCGGTACAGTGGCCGCCTGATGCGCGGTCGGTCTAGGATCGATCCCCGTCAGCTAACCACTGGGGGTTTTCTCAACATAACCATATGTCCGACGCCGATATAACCGTACTTATAATGTGTTGAGTGTGTCGTTAAACAAACAAACAAACAAACAAAATGATCCGATTCAAGCTGCCAAGTCTAGTTAGTCTGTGTCTTTAATATAAAAATGTTTTGTTTTTCTATTGTCAGTGCTGGCAACAAGCAGTCATTGTCTGCTGTGTATGACAATAGTATTGGCTCTCAAGAAGCAATAGTGGAACGTGCAAAACAGGTAAGCTGTAGTAAAGATGTGTATGAATGCTTAACTTTTAATGCTTATCAAACATGGTGATAAAATTCACATTCTGAAAACAAAAACATGTACCAGTTAGTAAGCATATTCTAAATGACATTCCCTGCTTTCATGTGTTTATACATCATTTGAATATGAAATAATGCATTAGGGTTGAGTATCAAGTTTACAAAAAAGTCATGTTAAACTTGAAATTATCATTTTTGTAATAGGAATTTCTTTTGGTGTATTATGTGAACCTTTCTTACACAATTAAGTATACCAATGGCCATATTCAGTACAACTAGAAGTTTAACCTGTGAACATGCATTTTTGTAGTATTACCTATAAATGCCACTCTCTCATTCTGGAAGAAGCTGAAAAATAACTCCTTTCAATTACAGTGTGGCTATATAGAAGCATTTCTGCTTCCACTTGAAACTACTTCATGTTTATAGTGGCAATGATAAATGCAACATACTGTTAACCTAGGAATGAGAATGTACAGACCTGATTTTTTGTTTCAGTTCATTTTCTTGTGGTAAATTGCTTTGTAAATAAACATGGGGGTGATGGGGGAAATCAAACTTTGTTGAAGATCACTCATGAAGTGAACACATGAATGTTTTAAATGAAATTTATTAAATATTTTGTTTCAATAAGAGCATCAATCCAACAATTTTATATGCAAAAAAGGATTTTATTACTTTTAATTATCTTGTGATAAAAAAAATTTTTTATTGGATTTGTCAGTAGTCGATGCTGTAATTTACATTTTATACCTTATATTTTGCTTACAGTCTGGAGGTTATTATTTGGATGCATTAAACGTGTTAATTTGATAATCATTATAACTGGATATTACCCTACAGGAAGCACAAGTTATGCAGCGTGTTGCTGATCTGAGGAAAAATGGTTTGTGGTCTGCTCGCCGTCTTCCAAAAGTTCAAGAACCACCGCGGAATAAAGGTCATTGGGATTACTTGCTGGAGGAAATGACATGGCTGGCTGCTGATTTCGTACAAGAAAGAAAATGGAAAAAAGCCTGTGCTAGAAAGGTAGTAATGTATTATAATGTTATAATCCAAAGCAGAGTTCATTCAACTCTTTTTAAACAACATATTTTTTGGGGGGTGGGGGGTTGGTTTGGTTTTTTCCAAAATTTCTATCATCAAAAATATTGGGAATGTATGTGATAGGTCAAAGTAATATTCATTGGAAAAATCATCTATAGTTTCAGTAGTCTAAACAAAAAATCTGGCTCAAGATGAATTTTTGTAGTGTTAGCTATAAAAGCCACACACTCATTCTGGAAGAAGCTGTATAATAACTCCTTTCAATTACAGTGTGGCTATATCAGAGCATTTCTGCTTCCACTTAAAACTACTTCCATGTTTATAGTGGCAATGTAAAATGCAACACACTATTACCTAGGAATGAGAATATATTTGTACAGACATGGAAAAGTATGGTCAGGTTGGCATGTACAATTGATTTTGTGTCATTTAATTTTCTTGTGGTAAATTCCTTTGTGAATAAATGAGTAAAAACAGATCAGTCCGGAATCACATTGAGGTTTTAAATAACATTTATTAAATATTTTGTTCCAGTGACATTGATTTGTTACTATATTTACAAATCGTGATGCAGTTACGTCATTTAGATGCAGATTGACTCTTAACATCTTGATGTTTTAATTAAGGTTTTTTGATCATATACCTCATTTCATATTTATTTTATTTTAGATTTCAAACATGGTATCAAAACATTTTAGAGAATTGGAGCAAAAGGAATTGAAAGCAGAAAAAGAAGAGGCTCAAAAGTTGAAGAAAATTGCTAGCCAAATGACCAAAATTATTAAAGAATTTTGGACAAATATTGAAAAGGTACTAGTATATGTACCCCAATTATTTTAACAGATATTTTTATAGTCGGATGATTGAAGATTTAATTAAAATGTGATATTTTATTAAATTCAGTAATAATTTCACAAGTCTTCTACAACACCCCCCTGCCCCTGTGTGTGGTTTTCATCATTTCATAAACAAAACCAGCTGGCTGTAAAACAAACTTCTATGAGTATCCTGTCCCATATTAAATATTGAATGCTAATGTTGGCAATGTATTATGTTTGTTACACATGTGACATTTGAAATGTAAAAACCATTAGTAGTATTTATTTATTTTTTTAATTTTTATTATTATACACATACATGCAGACAAAAGACATTACTCTATAATATAGTAGTTTTACTAATTAAAATGATTGTTTAGGTTGTGCAATATAAGCAACAGAGCAGGCTGGAAGAGAGGAGGAAGAAGGCACTGGATATGCACTTGAACTTCATAGTGGATCAAACTGAAAAATACTCAACTTGGCTCACTGCTGGTCTGCAGGGTGGAGAAAGCATGGTGTCATCAGTTGGTGGCTCTGTTGCGACATCTCCAGATCATTCAAGTGAAGTAGGAGATGATGGTAAGAGAAACAGGCAGTTTTTAGCATAATGTTAATGATTTCTCATTATCACTGGATTATTCAGCATAAATATTTAATGTAGGGAAATATGATGGGAATTATATACTGAACAAAATGAGAAACTTCCACTAACTTTGCTTTAACATAACTTGATGAAAACAAATCAGTGGAATAATTATTATGTGTGTTTAAAGAGTGTTCCATGGTGCATCGTTTGGTGCAAACATCATGGCCATAAGTTAACATAAACTGGAAGATATTTTGATCAAGTGTGGTAGAGGATAAAACAAAAACACCCACTTATTAAAGGGGATGACCACCTCTTGAATTGACTACTGCAGTGCATAGCATGCCCATAGAATTGATTAAATGATTTCTGCCTGTGGAATATTGTTCCATTCCTGAAAGAGCGATTGACAGTTAGTTGATGTTAGCGGGTGTAAGGACCTCATGCATATAAACTGTTCTCCCGCAGACAATTACAAACAGTATACCTACTGATTCGGTTATTACGAAGCCCAGGTGTGTTGGCGGCAGTATCAGTGGCAGTTTGGAATCAATTGTGCAAGTCGTTGGTGCTTCCTGTCGTTCGAACTCTTACGCGAACATTTTGTATCGCTCGACTAGAACTCCCAGCATGCCTTGCAACGTCTTCTATGACATTTTTGGTCTGAAAGTGGTGGTGGTGGTTGTTGGCTTTTGGCTTTTTGTAGTTGGGGATAGGGGTGGGTGGCTATTGTTGCAAATTGATATAAAATGAATGTGTTTTGAGATGACCAGTGTTTGATATCAAAATTTTTATTGCAGTGGAGTTCCGTCCTGTTGGCACTGCTAGTGATGATGAAGAAACGATAGAGAAAGAAGAGATAGAATCGGGAATGGATGAGGTTTGTATTTGATCTATGATCTATATGGTAGATAACTGCTCACACCAACCACACCCTAGGCTTTGGCTTGTGATTTAGATTGTACTTGAATATCATTGAAATTTACTTAGCATATATTAGTTTTGTGTCCTTTAACAAGACAAAACATTTATTCAGTTAATGCCACATAACTTTTAAAAACAAATTTAGATTTTAATATTCCTACTATTATGTACTATGAGTCATGTTAGTAATCTCAGTTGTCTTTTGTCATGTTTGAAATCTCAGTTGTGTCTGTTTCTCAGGAAGCTGAGAAGAAGGAACTAGAAGCCTTGCACCAAGAAAGTGAGCTTCCAATAGAAGAGCTGCTAAGATCATTACCAGAGGAAGTTTTGGCCAAACCTGCAACTATTGAGCCTTTGGCTGATAAAGATGGTGAAACATCAGACAAGAAAAAGGTAAGTTGTATTATTTTTGTAATCCAAAATTAAAACAAGTGTTAAATTATAGCTCAGTTAGCAGACACATTGTTCCATTTTGAAAACATTCTACTTGTTAATTATGTGGTTAAGTAATTTTGCATCAATTGTGGTTATTTTATGAATGGTAATGTTAAGGAATTTGTCCAAATTGATATTGTTGAAAGATTGGTTGTCTTTACCAACAATTTGTATGTTAAGATGTATTAAAATTGTTAATTTAGGGGAGTGACGAAGAATTTTCAGCCAGTGGTTCTGAAGGTGATGTAGAAGAAACTATAGAAGCAGAGGAAAAACTGGAATCCACTAGTTATAAGGAGGAATTGAAAGACCTTGAAAATGAAGGTGAAATGTCCATTGAAGAATTGAGGAAGAAGTATGCAGGAGCTTACGACAGTGACTTCGAGATGCCTGAGGATTCCGAAGAGGAAGAATCATCTTCTGAAGACGACTCTGATGATGGTAAAATCTCATTTTTAACATTAATCATAGTAACAATTACTCTATAGAGTTTGTAATACAGTTTAAATGAATATTGATCAGGACATACACTGGTTTTGTTAGGTGGAATCTAAAGATCGCCATCGGAGCTTTGATTTATTTTTACATTTTCCACTATTTAATTTGTCAAAAGAACATTCATTTTCATTTTCAATTATAATTCACGATGGTTTGTGTTGTCAGCATGTTAATGCATTTAAAGCTGAAATGTTAACGTTTCTATTACTACTTTTAGTTAACAATACATTCATAATTGTTTTCAGATATTGAGGCACAAAGTGATGAGGAATCGACCACAGAGTACGAAGAGGATAGTGAGCGAGAACAGGCCGAGTCTGATGTGGGTTTGGAGTTTTTGTTAAAACCAGAATCGGCTGCCAAGACCATTGTGCAACCAAAGGTGTGTTAAACATAGTATTTAAGATGGAAGTATAATATCTGTAGTTTGGATGACTATAAATAAAACATTTGAAAGTAAAGATTATCAAGATTTCTGTTGCCAGTAGAATCTAGAACATTAGGTTGCCTAGCATTGGTATAATGTAATAATATATTTTTTTATTATTATTTTTTTATTTTTTATTTGGGACTGATGAATTAAAGGATAACTGTGGGTAATAAATTAATACTTAGTCCTTCCCAGGTTCCATGAACATGGGTGGGTCTTTTTTAAATAATTATATCTTGATAGAAAAAGAAAAGTGTTTTTGGAAATAAAAAGCGCTAGATTAATAGATTGTAGTGCATAACATATAGCTAAATGCTCCTGGTCTATAAAATTCATTTTAATAAAACAAAAACAATGAATGGCCCATTTGTTTATCCAACAGACTGAATCTGAGACGGTTGCTGAACCTAGAAAAGAACTGACAGACATTGCAGCAGAAGCAGAAAGCTTGCAGCCCAAAGGTTACACATTGGAAACAACAGACGTGAGTTTAATTAATAGATACCATTCACAGAATATATTTAAATTCCACCAAGCATTAACAAACTTTCAATTTGTATGGAATATGTAGATTAAAACTTGATACAGAACAATGTTCAGTATCAGAGCTAAGATTCACAAATGGTTTGATTGCTTTCCGGAATGGTTATTTTTTTTTATCTTTTTAGGTGAAAACTCCAGTTCCACATTTGTTGAAGCACAAACTACGAGAGTATCAGCATGTTGGTTTGGACTGGCTTGCAACAATGTACAACAAGAAACTAAATGGCATTTTGGCAGATGAAATGGGTTTAGGCAAAACTATACAAACCATTGCGGTGTTGGCTCATTTGGCTTGTGAGAAAGGTGGGTAATACTGAAAGTAGTTTTGTGTGTCACCATTATTAAACTTTGGACATCTGTAACCAAGTTGTCACGTGTTAACCTGATGTGCAATTGATCCCCGTTGGACCCATTGAGTCAATTTGTATTCCTGGCAATCCTCCACATTTGGTGTAGCAAAGGTGGTAGTATGTACTATCCTGTACTCGGGATGGTGCATGTGTAGAAAATTGTTATTAAACGAAAAGTGTAGACCATGGAGTGGCAGTTGCCGGCTTCTTCTCATTATTTGCATGGTTCTTGACCATATGTCTGATGGCTGTGGAGTGGTTCTACAGCTTTCCAAATCGCAGAATGCAGTTAGTCATAGACACTTGCAAACTATAGTTTGAAATCTGTTGGCCTGTTAAACAATCGCATGTTGTTTAAAAAATTTAAACTTTTTATTTGCTAATTTTGGGATATTAATATATTGATTGGGTCAGGTATTATCCTGCATATTAGTAAATTGCCATTTTATAGGGTGGGTTTTTTAAAATGCCCTATATAACTGAAAATTGGCCAAAAAAGTGTGAGCATTGAGTGTGGTGAGTTCTCCTGTAGTAACTGATACAATAACCAAACATTCCCGATGCTCGCAATCATGGTGAAGTGCAGTCTTCACTGTGAATTAACTTAACAGGGATAGAGAGAATGTCTGTATAAAACCCCAGGGCATCAGTTGTGATGTTTCTGGTACCTGTCGCAGGCAACATTTCTGGGTTTTTAGTTTAATTGTATAAAATGTTATTTTTGTATCTTTGTATTTGTAAATGAAGAAATCATTGCAAAACAGACCAGGTAACCTAATAGGTCGGTAAACAGTTTAGGATTCTCATTTCTTTTAGTATTAAAATGAAACGGTAAACATGTTGTCATTTTTTTTAATTTACTGTTGATTTTTCTAATACTTCTGATAAAGTGAATCTGAATGATAATTCTCAACTCTGCAATGTCTGTACCATTTTGAATTTGATTCGAGTAGTGACTATAAAGATAAAAAGTATAGGTAATGCAAAAAATTTAATAATGTTTTGTAGCTATTTTTTGCCATCCTGAATTTGTTTAATTGTAAAAAAAAAATAATACCCATACTTGGAAAATACCTTATGCTAGAAGTAAATACTTATTTGGTTATATTTAGAAAAATATTATTTTAGAATAGACAAAACATAACTTTTCATAATTTAGATAATCTATTCATATACACATGTATTAAAAAGACAAATGTTTCACCATCTGTGTCTTCTATATATATACTCCAGCTGGCACTCAGAACCGGGGAAATATAAATCATAATTTCCCTAGGGACTTATTATTTATTGGTCTAACGAACAATACTATTGGACAATTTAATGCTTACAAACCAATGGTTTTGTCGGTACTAAATAAGACGTCATCACGATTTGACAAACACACACAATGACATCATGTAGTTTAAAGAATTTGCGTTTACGGCTCTCTGTTTTTGGTGTTAAATTTATAACAAAATGTCATTTTAATGCAATTCATTATAGATTTTGAAGCAGAATAGAGAGAACTTGTGTTTTTGAAAATTATCTATGAACGTGATTAAATTTACAACATTATAGTAATTCTCAGAACCGTGCGTAAAGTGGTTTACATCGTTCCTATATAGATCGGCTTTCGTGCATGTGCATGAAAAATGAAGGTTTTTAGAGAAAAAATAGCTGAGGTAATAAATAGAATAACAAACTCGGTACCAGTTACGATAATAACTGGAAACTCGTTTATTATCCTCTATATATTGATCTATCAGCCTCTGCATTTCTCATTTATGTAGCATATATTAAAACATTTCCCGATGCTCACAATCATTGTGAAGTGCTGTTTTTGGTACCTGTCGCAGGCAACAATCCTGACATTTTCTAGTATCTGTGAATGGAAAAAACAGAAATTATAGTTGAGAATTTGTGTGATAAGAATGATGCTCTGGGTTTTGGTGGAGGGTTTTCATCAGTATAGACGCTGATACTAGTCTAATAACCCAATAACCCATGTACAGGTTACTGCAAAATACAGACTTTGTAACCTAATATGTTAGTAAACATTAAGTTTACAGCTCTAATTTTTTAATTTTTTTACTAATAGTTTACAGTTAAAAAAAGATAAGTTGGAATTTTGTTATGAAATGAAATAAATAGCAAACACTGCCATTATCTAAATTTACTTTTGATGTTGACCTTTGGTAACTTCCTGTGAACCTGAATGACCATTCCTAATTTTGATATTTTGAATATCATTCTAATGGTGATCTTTAAAGCTGCATTGTCTGGTTTCAATCGTATACATTCAAGTTCTAAGTTCAAATACAAGCATAACTGTACTTTTAATTCACTCGCGAATTGTCATTAACGCATATCGTGAAATGCTTACTAGCCAGTTAGAACAATGTTGGCCATTTTGTAATACCATACAGATCTAGCAGCCAATTACGTTAGCAGCAGACGCGCATGGCGACGTTCTAAACCCCGGACTCGTACACCTTTTTATAATGCATGTTGTGGTGTAATTTATACTAGTTGAACAACCTATATTTTCATAGTACAGAAGGATTTTTAAAGTGATACTTCAAATAGTGCTTAATAAAATGGTTATGTTAATAACTATAAGACTGAAAATGAGTCTTGGTTGTCATTTTGTTTTTGTTGTTTTTATATGAAGATATCTTTTTTCATTTGTAGCAAATAATAAAAATTAGCATAACAGTGCGTTTAAAAGTGTGAAAAACAGGTAGCAATTGAAAGGCGTACGAGTCCGATGTTTATAACGTCAACATGAATGCTGAAATTGACTGCTATCGTAATTGTCTGTTACGAATGGACTGCTCGGTTTTTGTAATGCAACAATAGCCGAACCGTACTATTTTTAGCCCAGTGAGGGCCTGCCAAAAGTGTCCTACTTTCAAAATTCTGGGTTTATTTTTAACTTGGAATAGCCAGTGTAGTGAAACCAATTCAGACTGCGGCGTCTTATATGCACCAAAAGTAATCGGATTGCTGCTTTAACAGTATGTAGTTGAAAAGTATAGCCACTTAAAAAGTTGTTTTATTTTTATTTATTTTGTAGCAAAGTTTTTGCCATTTGATGAAAACATTCCCGCAATCCATCCTAAATTTGTTCTGTTTATTCTAAAAATTTCCATACTACTAAAATACCTGAGAAAAATTGTGGTTCTATTTAGGAAAGTAAGAATATATATTAGAGTAGAAATAAATGCGAATTTCGTATATTTGTTCATGTCAACATATCTTAAAACAATACAGATGTTTCACCATCTCTGTCCTATCTATATTAGATATGTATCAGCTTCTCCACTTGTAAAACAGTCATCATTTAATGTCAGGCTGTTTTATCAATCTGGTGTAAGTATAAAACACATTTCCCGATGCTCACAATCATTGTGAAGTGCTGTCTTCACTGTGAATTAACTTAACAGGGATAGAGAAAATGTCTGTATGAAACCCCAGGGCATCAGTTGTGATGTTTTTGGTACCTGTCGCAGGCAACATTACTTTAAAAAAAAATTAGTATATATATATATATATATATATATATATATATATAAATAAACAACTGATAAAATTAGCTCTGACTTATTATTTTCAGTCTTTTTTAAAATTTATGACACAATAACATTAATCCATCCCTTACTATTTCTACTAAAAATATAAAATGAATAAATATTTCTTAAAATGAATGTACTTAGCCTATTAGGAATATGTGAACATCATTTTAATGTACAGTGCTCAAAGTTTGGAGCAAAATTAGAAGTCTTAGTACTTGAAACAATCATGTAACCTCATGTTTTTATAATTATAATTAATTATGGTAATATGTAATTAGTATATAAGAATTATTATTATTTTTTTTTTTTTTGTGAATGTTTTTATGTATACACAGTTTTATCACCTAGACTCCGAATATCGGCACTATTCCCTAAGGCTATGTCGGGGTTTTTTCCCAATTTGCAGTTTAAAAAAATCCCAATATGAATGCTAAAACTCCCCAATTTGTATTTGTTTCCTTTTAATATTCTTGAAGCTCTTTTCTATTGCTTTTTATTAAATCATCGATCGCTTTCGATAAGAATAAACAACAATCAATATTTTTGTGGCTTTTAACAAGATTTTGAAAGTGAGCACAAAATTCCCAATTATTTTGTAAAACGACGCAAAAATTCCCAAGTTGAAAGCCATGGGAATCAAGTCAAATTTCAGAAATAAAACCCTGGTATAAATTAAATATTGTTTAAAATTATGTGGCATAGCAAATTTATGCTAAATTTGTAACTGTTCTACATCAAAAAATTTTTTTTTTAATATACAAGAATCAAGTTCATATAGTTTCCATGACCTGTTTTATGTAATGATGGCATTTTGTGAAGTTTAATATTAAATAGTATTGAATAAACTGAATTCTGATTGTATTTTTAACAGTGGCATATGATGGGCACATTGTACTGATGTTGTGCTTGTTGCATCTACAAATAATGACTTTATTTTTCACCAAAATTTGTGTACCAATACAAATACAGTGAAACCTGTCTAAACCGGACCTTGAACATACCGGAATCCTGTCAAAACCGGCCAAGTTCCATGGTCCCGAATTTTGTTGCTATTTAAACCACGTATAAAAACCTGACAAAACCGGAACCTGTCAATTCCGAAAACCGGATTGATTTTTCGCTCAGAAATGTTAAATCCTTAATAAATTAACCTGAACAAACCGGCGTAGTGTAAATGAATGAAGAGTCAACTTCGCGTGAAAACACAACTTTCGTGAAAACAAAGCCGACCGGAATTTCCACTGACCAACATCTGCAGAGGCTGGTGTTACGTCACGGGTCACCGCTTTCTACGGTCTCAGCCCAGAATAGCAGATAGTAATTAATGCTTGATTATTTCCAATTGTACTGTCTGAAACTGTCGACTTCTTCTCACCTTCAAACACATGCCCGCTACTCATGCCTTACGGTTCCCGCCTTTGA
>JAECMU010413842.1:0-22618 GCA_016106625.1 Dracogyra subfuscus
TCCGGTAGTTTCCTCAACACAGACAGTGACTCTATGAGGACGGTGATGAAGTGAGGCTGGTTCTCCTCCGGGTTCGCGTGCAGGTCTTCACTCACTTCCTTCAGGTCCAGGTCCGACTCCTCCCGACAGAATGACGTTGGGCTGTCGCGGCCAAAATTCACACCTAAAAAAACCTCACATATATATATATACACTACCGTAATAGTAAAATTAAAGTTTGTTTTATTTAACGAAAACACTAGAGCACATTGATTTATTAATCAGGGTTCTCATTGATCCAAAAATATTGAGAGTCCATGGACTCGTGACCTTGATATATCCAATAAAATATCAAGTGAATTGTATAACAACTGACAACAAAAAAACATTGACATTTAAATGGTTTTATGTAGTAATAATAAAAAAAAAATTATTATTTAGATGCATGATAAAATATAAAACAAATACCAGGTGACTAATATATATTCACTAATAATGCGAGAGAAATAAAATATTGCGAAAGAATTTTCGGTTTGGCTAAAAAACTTGCAAAAGATTATTTTTTTCCCAAACACGTGTTTTTGAACCAAACATTTTCAACCAGTTTTTTTAAGTTGATCGGCCTCACGGTGTGAATAAGCACTGTTTGCATGTCCACGTGACCAGTCTATTATTTGCCAATTTACTTTGCAGTAAATTTAGAGAAGTTTAAACAAATTGAAGTGTATTGAAGTTAAATAAACATTTTAAAAAATAAAAATATACTGCATCCAGAAGGACGCACATTTATGCAATATGGTGAGTCCTATCGATGATCACTGCGTCAGGGACCCGGGACTCCAGGTCTGTGAGAACCCTGTTAATCATCGGCTATTGGATGTTAAACATTTGGTAAGCTTAACATATAGTCTTAAAGAGGAAACCTGCTACATTTTTCCATTAGTAGCAATGGATCTTTTATATGCACTATCCCATAAAATAGGGATAACACATACCATAGCTTTTCATATACCAGTCGTGGTGCAATGGTTGGAACAAGAAACAGCACTATGTGACCACTGACAGGGATTAATCCTATTCAGACCGCACATCAGGCGAGCGCTGTACCACTGGGCTACGTCCTGTCAACAGTTTTTGAAGACTGCCCCCGAGAATAATTACAGATAATCAGAACTATCCAATCCAGATTGAATAAAATAGAATAAAAATACACAAATTGAAAATATCTATCCATTAGTTTGTGAAAACTAACTCTAAGAATCATTGTACTGAATATGAGAACTATCCAGTCAAAACTTTAGAATTAAAATTTAATACAAATTTACAAAATGTCTCTCGATTAGTTTGTGGAGATTGCCCCAGATGATCAATGTACCGAGTCTCAGCAAAAGCCAATCAAAACTTTAAGAAAGATAGACTTCGAAGGAAAAGTTGACTGACTGACAAATTACTATAAAAGCTCCACTGAAAAACAGAGCTAAAAATGCTCTGTCAATAAACAAAGATTCTTTTCTAAAGAAGAGTAAATCAACAATAAAAAGAACAATGAACACCAGTTAAACCGACATGCAGTTACAAAACATTTAATGAACTATTAACAGTGACGGTTATCGCATACCACTTCTCTTCAGTGATCCATCCTTTAATACTGTCTTAGACCCTCGGCGAAGACTATGTTGCTTTCCAAACTTATCATAGATCTGCCGGTTTAGCTCCTCAATAATAATCTCATGCAGACGCTGAATCAAAATGTATATTAAAAACACAATAATATAAATACAGAGATGAAAAAGTAACTAATTAAATTTCCATTTTAATCATAATAGTTTAAAGGCATCCCATCCCATTGGTTCAGCTGTAACAATGCAAGCTTGTTCATATCTTGAATGTAAAAATTACACTGTCAGGGTCAAAGAATGTCTATCTAATAACGTCACTTTATGTTTGTATTTTGTGTTATTGAACATTATTGTCCAAGAACCAACAAAAGAATTCAATATAAAACATGACCTTGCTCGTGTTTATATTTAAAAGAATCTTTCAAATTTAATTACAAGAACTGTCTATTATTTCTTTTAAATTCACCGGGGTATGAAAAAAAAGTATGGTAAACTTTTGTGTGAACATCTTCACCAATTCCCACTGTTAGTCATGCTTTTTTGTTCATATCCTGATGACACTAAAATGTAACAACAGACAACCCTTAGAAAAATGTAAATCTTGAGAATTATATTTTTTGTTCATAACACGTAATGCAGAAACTATAATAATTTTATATTAAATGGCTACTCGTCAAAGTGGACACAAAATAAATAAAGCAAGACAACAGAAGAAGCATTACCTCTTTTCTGGAATTCAGTTCGGCTCGAAGATCCCGAAGAGCATCAACATTGGACAATGATCCTTCCAGTCTTGCAACTGGACAAAAATAATTAGAACTAATGTAAAAGTACATCAACATTGGACAATGATCCTTCCAGTCTTGCAACTGGACAAAAATAATTAGAACTAATGTAAAAGTACATCAACATTGGACAATGATCCTTCCAGTCTTGCAACTGGACAAAAATAATTACAACTAATGTGAACGTACATCAACATTGGACAATGATCCTTCCAGTCTTGCAACTGGACAAAAATAATTACAACTAATGTAAAAGTACATCAACATTTAATTTAAAAGTGCATATTTCAAATATCCAAAAGTTAAAAACAAGTATGACACTACCTTTTAAGTTAAACTTAAAAGTTAATCTCAGCAGGTAAAAACAATAGGACTCTGTTACTACATGTATATGTTTTAGTTAAAAGTTAGTCGAGTTTGATCACAAATCAATATCCAGTCATTTGTCTGTATTAAAATGTGTAATGTCCTAGGAACATAATAAAATCTCCTGTGTGTGGCCCTTTATTGATTTTTTAACTGTGTAATTAATGTTGAAGGATTTAGTGAATGTTTTGGTATACAGTTCATCTACTATCATTATCATGTTTCATTCATGAATCCAAGGAGTATAGATCTACTGATCAAAATAACAATGCAAGAAGAAACAAGGTGGTGTAACACTGTGCGTTTTACAAGGCATTGTTACTTGGATTATATGTCATCCTACATACCAGAATTAACGACCAGCTCTGTGGCATGGAGATAGTATTTCTGGGACTCTAGTACATCCATTTTGTCAGGCACTTCCTTGATCTGCTCACTGTAATAAACCAAAGCCTTTATATCAAAGTGTAAAATCAGCTTGCTCAATATACACACAAATTATGGTGGAATCATTTATGTACCATATCTTTTGTTTTCCCCATTTTGTTTTAGCATGGTGCAGCACCATGTCTTAGTAGTGCCCTGCTGCCCTTAGATTAAACAAGCATTTTTCAAACATTAATTCTAAAATTGCCTGTTTTGGTTGATACTGATGACAGAACTTCAGTACTATACCAATCTTTAGTCACTTACATTTGGTCAAACATGGCCAAAACAGTCTTGTGTTCGACTCCATCTCTCCACAACTTTCGAAGCTCATCTCGCTTGAAATGGAGTAAAGACTTACACGAATTCAAATCACGTTTAATTTTGTGGATTTTCGTTCTAGATTCTGAAATACAAAAAGTTATAAAAATTACACAACTACATGGCATGTACATGCACCAATTTACTAAAATGGATTTACATTACAACTCAACTTTTACAGTTTTGTGGCAGAAATGTTTTTTAAAATTCTAAATATAAATCATTAAACATGGTGTCATCAAAAGCAAAGTTCTGTAAATTAAAACAATGAAACTCTTACCATTTATGCTTTTAGTCATGGCACCAAATGCTTGCACAATTTTGTTTACTTCCTCCTGATGAGCTGGCAACAAAAATCATTAATTAATATATGGAGGCAGTAAACAATATTTTTCATCTCATTAACATTGAGTTCTCCTACTGGCAGTAACCAGCCTGAATATCCCTGTTAACTTAATTGGATCAATGAATGTTTTTACTAAGAGTTCCTGGTTCAAATCCCTTTCACAGAGGTTGATTTATTGTTTCATTTGAACTTTGAAGCCCATGTAGGAATGGACATGTTCTCAGCACAAGATCACAATTATAGCAAAAGCAAGAACTAAAACACTTCACTGTCCATGAATAAATAAAGTCAGACATCACAGTTTCTAACTGGAAATTGATGCCATATTTTTAAAGTAACTCATTACAAAATATAGTTATGTGAATAGTGATAATAATTAATGAATAAATATAATATGTAACATTTGCCTGAGATGACTGTAAAGACTATGAAGCTTTAAAAAACCCTAACATTTGAGAAATTCCACAAATTCTGTAAAGGAACTTACTGGATATAAGCTCTCCAAGCTTTTTATTACTTTCACTGAATGCTTTCTCATTTCGTGTTTTCTCTTTCTCGCGTTGTTCAAAGTCAGAACTGAAACAAATTAACTTGTTTAAGTCATTCACTAAATACATTATATGTTGATGACACATATATCTACATGCATACATGTATAATTAAATCAAACTGTAGAAAACATATTTAATAAAAATGGTAATACAAAACTGGTTTTTGCTGGTGATAAACTTTTATAATTTATAAATCTGAGGCTAAAAATGTCATGTTCATACTGTACACATTTTTTTAACGAAGATTCTTCTTTCATTTTTTTTATTAAATTACAGAATATGGCTGAGCCACTGACAATAATAATAATACAAAATGTAGCTGGAATAAAACTATATATTTAAAGTTTGTTTAGTTTACCGACACACATCAGATATCAAACATTTAGTAATTCTGACAAATAGTCTTAGGGAGGAAAGCAACAACATTTTTCCACTGATAGTCTAGTTGTGGTGCACTTGCTGGAATGAGAAATAGCCTAATGGGTCTCATCCTGCTCTTTAAAAATATTTGGTCCAACTGCTATTCTGTTTTTTCTTGCAATATATCACAGGATGTAAGAACAAAAATGAATGTGGCAAATAACTAAAGTTATTACATATAAATTCCATGCATGGGATTAAGAAGAGTACTCACCTTGAAGACAATGTCACAACGATTGACATTAAACACCCAGACTGAAAACAAAGAAGATAATAATAACATTTTGTATAAAGCTAAATCATTGAAAAACACAAGCAGACTAAATCGTACACATGAGGTTGCAAGATATTTTACCTCATCCAAAAGCATGGTTATGGGCTACGTCCAGCCCCAATTATTTAATTAGTGCATACAATTACATGACTGCCTCATTTTCTCCTCTATAGCCAGTCTGATGTATACGTATCCAAAAGCTTACCACCCTGTGCAGAGTCAGCTCTGCACAGGACGGTCTGTGGTAGGCTAAGATCATGTGACGTGTATGGGTCATTGGACCCAGCACTACACGGGACGGCGCTACCCAGTACGTTCATTATGTGTGCTACTGGTTGTGTTCTGTCAGTTTATATCAGTATAGACCTCATATTATACCAAATATATATTTATTACCTTTAATGTTAATGTGTTTCACACCATATCTACACCTGTGTAGGAACAACCTGTATAGATCTGTCATCACAATATGTATATTTTTTAATACTCACACAGCACATGTTATATAGAGGATTCGTCACGAGTGTTTTTTTAATATGGAAAATATCAACCGAGTGTTAGTTAATCGGTTAATACCGATTAACGACACGAGGTTGATATTTTCCATATTAAAAACACGAGTTGCGAATTCTATTTATCCTATAACACTTCTAAAATAACATTCTAATTACTTTTTTTAGTAAATCACAGTACTAAAGTCGCCGCCATCGATAATATGACGTCATCACGATTAGCACAGATTAGTTTCACATCACGCATTTTAAACAAATCTTTGAAAACGTTACGCTCAGGTACACAGGTCTTGTTGACGTGTAAGCAAAGGACTTATTTACCGCAACACATAACCTAGACTGGCTAGAGACCTTACAAATTTGCATAAGCCAATATCACACAGGTTAATACAATAAATATTAACTCGCTATATGACATGGATATTATGGTAAGTTATAGGTTAAACATAATTATTACATATACACATATATATATATATATTATTGAGTATTATCCACAATATAGATATATTTTCTTTATTATTACTAGTGCATGTGTAGACAAACAACTGTTAACGACTGGTAACCGTTCACTGCAATGTATACTACAGACTGTCCTGTGCAGAACTGTGCTGTGTAGGAAAGTCATGTACAGAGCCAGTAAGGTTTTGGTCCCTTATGCAGCTATGCTCTGATGCTCCTTTGAAGTCTACCTTCTCTTAGGCACATTCCTGAGTTTGCTGCAATGTTTAAGATGCTATCGACTAACAGAGACTTTTTAATGATTGTAATTACATATCAAATATATTTTTTCTGTATAAATTATTAGTGGCTGTGGGAAGGTGTGCTTCAACTTCAAGGACTACAGCCTACAAAGTAACAGAACGGTCTGTGTCAGAAGTCTCGACACACGGTTTAAACGCGTTTAGCATAGGCTCTAAGGCTAATGATTGCTTAATTGTAACTTTGTAAGTCAAACAAGAGCTATATTGAATCATTTCATCAGCATGCAGATGCATGCATTACACAGCGAACAAACAACAGACAACCGATGGCAAAAATACGGAAGTCTTTTCGTAAAAAATACCTTCTCCATTTTGTGCTGGGGGGAGTTTCGTTTCAACATTATTTACTTCCGTGACTGTATTCCAAACGTAGCTACGGACAGTGTCTTTTCACATAAAACCAGTCTAGTCTCCAAAACACCCACAGTTGTTCCCCTTAAACCGCAGTTTCCCGCTTTTAAATGCAACGCCAACGGTCTTGTTATCACTGCATGGATTTCCTGAATTCTACAAAGACTGCATGAAACACTCGTAGCGTTACTACCATTTTAAATAAATATCCTACTGTCCGAACCAAAATGTTAACAACTGCCAAAAATTGCTCTCCTACCTTTATTTTTGTTTTTTGATTGAAGACATATTTTATTGATAAATAACAAAAGGATCGAGCACAAGTTTGCCAACTTACTAGGCCCTCTCCTATATACATACAATGTAATACAATGGCGATAATACATCTAATAACATATGTATATACATACAGATTTGATTTGTCTAAATAATAAATAATAAGTTGAGGAAAGAAGTACAACAGAATTTTATAAAGAATCTTTATTTTTGTTAGATTTTACTCACATTTTATCCAGACAGAAATCTAGCAATGACACAGATTCCACATACTAGATGATAACTATGTCACCAATATCGACTTCGCTGAGATTGCATAGGGCAAAAAGCATGTAATTTTGTGCCGGTTACCATTTTGACTTTTTATGGAATATTCTTAAAGAGGGGTGAAAGGATACAACTTAATCTAGCAACGTCATAACATGTTATATAAAAGCAAACGCGATGACATATTGATTTTTAAAACAATTTTTTGTTTGTTGGAATATACCACTAAAGAGCATTGATTTTATATTAATTATGTAACATACTTTGGAGGCTTTCACCCCTCTTGAAGAATATTCCATAAAAAAGCAAAATGGCAGCCGGCTAAAAATTGCGTGTATTTTTCCCTATTCTATCTCAGAAAAGTCGATACTAAAGACATCATTATAGTCTCATATGTGAAAGCTGTGTCATTGTAATGGTTTTTTAACAACTTGTGTGTGTACGAAATGTGGTGGAAATGTAACTGTAATTAAAGGTAGGAGAGCAATATTTCGTATGTTGTTAACATTTTGGTTCGGACAGTAGTACCGACAGCTCAATTTCTTTCATAAAGACTCGACCGTAGAATTATAATAACGATTCCAAATAAAAATTAACGATGAACTGGTGGTTTTATAGGAAGAATACAAACTCGTTTGGGTCAAAATGGATCTAGCTATTACTTAACACGACTGCTTTGATGAAAAAAACAAAAACAACACTTTCTCACGACCTTCACCTTGCAAAAAACAATGGGAGATAACTTGGGTTATTTGGGGATTATTATTGTTTTGGAAACCGGCCTCGGTCGTGATGTGGCTAAGCCACCTGGCATAAGGCTGGTAGGTACAGGGGTCACAGCTCGGTATCGGCTTCCATCCAGAGTGAATTTTAACAACTGAATGGGTAGGTGTAAGATCACTACATCATATTCTCTTTCACTAACAACTAACCCACTGCCATGGGCAGAGAGCCCAGATAGCTGAGATGTGTGCCCAGGATGTGTGTTTGAACCTTAATAGTATGGTTGCCAAGGGTGATAACCCCAAAGTAGGGTCCACCCAATGTTTTTTAATGGTTTTTGCATTTCCATGGCATCCAGAATCAGGATTTGATGGGTGCACACGCGGCACCCTTGGGGAAATTTATATATCAAAGATGGCCGCCACATTTATACACGATCATATCTCTGTTACTATACCACCTAGAACAATGACCTTTATGGCTAGACATAGGTTTGTTGGGTCCATGAATCCAATTCTTTAATCATCTTAAGTCCCACCCTTGGAGAAATTGAAATATCCAAGATGGCCACCAAGATGGCCGCCAAATTTATAAATGATCATATCTCTGTTAATATACCAATTAGAAAGATGGTCTTGGTGGCTAGGCATAGCTTTTTGGGGTCAAGGAATCCAATTCTTTAATCATTTTAAGTGATACAAGTCGAACTTCCAAAATGTGGATAGAGAACCTCATCAAACCTGTGCTTATCATGATGTTGTTTGTTCGAGCTGAGAGAGAAGCAGATTGGGCCCTTCATCTTTGGGCTGTCAAAGAGATGATCCCGTACTTCTTTGCTGCTGGGCATGTAAATTATGCCCGGTATGGGTTATATTACTTACACACACGATGGAACGCCTACCTACAGAGGTTCTGACTAGATTCCTGAAGGGTGAGCATGTAATGCATCACAAATCTGGATTTTGGAATGGAATCTGGTCAGATATGTACATTGAAACAACTTTCATGCGTTATGGACATGGCCCTGGAGGACTGATTGATATTATTCTCTCTCTCTCTCTCCATCAGCTGTCAAAAGATGGGCTTTAAGTCTTCACATTTGCAATCGACTCATTAATGATGTAGTACAGATGCGAGATGCGTACACCACGTCACAAGTAACTACACACAAGGAGGAGATGCCAGCCCGTCTGAAAGCAGATGCCATTGACAGGAACCGTATTAGAGCCTCACTTGAAACATGCATTGATCCCCTTAGTACTGCTGAGCACCCAGAGCACATTGTAAACGTTGTCTCTGGTAGAATCTCTCCTGATTTTGTCAACGTTGAAAACTCGGTTACTATTGGAAAGGAACAAATGAAGAAATATGAAGCCACTTGGCCTGGTGGCTTTAATGACGCCCTGCCAAAGAAAGTGATAACAATGTCTGTGACAAAGAAGGAGATTAAGATTGGATCGTCTACATTCGATACAAACGTGATATATTCAAGAGTCATGGGACTTGTCAATGCACGAGAAATCAATATGGAAGAAGTCTTTCAGTATGAATTAGCACCAGTTCCCACATCTATGTTCGATGACAACGGAGATATGAGACTATCAGGAGCAAAGTCTGTACTCAAAGCAAAGCTCCAAGTAGAACAATCAGCAAGAACCCTTCTACCCCCGACTACTATCATCATCGATGGTTGTGCTGTCCTCTGGATTATACACTGGCCAACAAATAGAACTGTTCAAGATTTTGTAAATGGCTTTATAGGTTGTGTTCAGAAAGCTCTGTGAAAGTGATGTATACTGTGTCTTTGATCGCTATTACGACTACAGCATCAAAAGTGGTACAAGATATTCCCAAGCTGGCAAGCAAGTCAGCAGACAGCACACATTAAACCTGTCTACCCCGTTGCCTCTGCAGATGGTCGTACTGACTGTGACTGAAAACAAAAAAAAGCTGATTGATATGATTTGTCATCAGCTACTAGAAAGGAAACCAATCACTGGTGCGCACAAGCTAATCATAACTGGATCAGGTCCTGTTCCCCAGGAAAGCTTTAAGGGTGTCTTGGCAGATCGGGAAGACCTCAAAACAAATCATGAGGAAGCAGATGTCATCATTGCTCAACAAGTGGTTGCTGCTACTAGGAATGGATCTACGTGCATAAAAATTGTGTGTGATGACACAGATGTGTTTCTTATGCTTCTACACTACTACCTCCACTGCAAACTGACATTCATGGTATTAATGGAAGGCACCAGTTCAAAACGAAATGTGATCGACATTGGTGCATCAGCCAAGAAGCATGCAATAATTGTTCCCCAACTCTTGGCCGCCCATGCTCTCACCGGTTGTGACACGGTAGCCTACATGTTTGGTTTTGGGAAAGCAACTGTACTGAAGGTTCTTCTAGCAGGTAACAAACTTGACAAACTTGGAGATCCAGTTGCTACAGTTGAGGAGGTGATTGAAGAGGCAACTAAATTTGTTGGTGCTTGTTATGGAAGTAAAACTCAGGAGTCCATCTCAAAGCTTCGGTATCATATATGGGCAAAAAGGACATCCAGTTAGAAAATAACAAAAACACCCAGGCTTAAGTCACTGCCTCCAACATCAGAATCATTGGTTGAAAATATTAAACGTGCACATATTCAAACTTCTATTTGGAAAGCAGCAGTGAAACAGGATCCTCCACGTCTAGATCCCACTGACTTTGGTTGGTATAAGGATGAAGTAACGAAGTCACTCTCACCTGTCACTACGCCAACGAACACAGCACCTGCTCCTACAGAGGTGCTTCAAATGATTCGTTGTGGTTGTTCCACAGACCTTCCTTGCTCCACTGCTAAGTGTGGATATGTAACAGCTCAGTTACCATGCACAGTGTTTTGTAATTGTCATTCTGAGGAAAAGTGTAGTAATAAGTGGACTCATCATGTTAATAATAACATGGAATTTGATGACATCGATGACAGTGTGGATGAAGACTCAGAGTTATAAAGTAAGGATTTGTGGACCCCAAAAACCTATGTCTAGCCACCATGATCATCTTTCTAATTGGTACAGTAACAGAGATATGATAATTTATTGGATATTTCAAAAGGGTGGCACTTAAGATGATTAAAGAATTGGATTCATGGACCCAACAAACCTATGTCTAGCCACAAAGATCATTGTTCTAGGTGGCATAGTAACAGAGATATGATCGTTTATAAATGTGGTGGCCATATTGGCCGCCATCTTGGATATATCAATTTCCCCAAGGGTGCCGCGTGTGCACCCATCAAATCCTGATTCTGGATGCCTTGGAGATGCAAAAACCGTTAACAAACATTGGGTGGACCCTACTTTGGGGTATCTTCTAAAATTGCCATTTGGCAACCAGACTATAATTGGATATAAGCACAAAGACAAAAAGGTTCTGAAAGTGGCGAAGTTATCCACAGATTTTTGCAATAGGCCTATCATCGGATGCACCCGAGATGCTCCGAACTTTCGTTAACCGGGTTTCTCCATATTTTACTTGTATAGAGGGATACTTAAATATTATATATATATAAAAAAAAAACCACCACAAAAAAACACAAAAAAACACACACAAAAAACATACTAAAAACCCCACCTAAAATACAAAACCATTGATTCTTTCAAACTCGTATCTCTGCACATGCAAGAAAAAATATGTTTTCACAATGTAGCTACTCCCGTGAATCACTGCCAGCTGTTTCGCCTCTCTCGCTCTAGGAGGATAGCCATTTCCTAGCCTGGTTACTCTGACTGTAGAGGGCTAGACGGTTATTTTGACAGATATTCAGGGCTGAATATCTGTTCAAATGTCCGTCTATTCCTCTACAGTCAGAGTATTTGGGCTAGCCATTTCCCTGAGATTCCTGCTTTGCGTATATAGGAAGACATGTATACCCCCAAGACTGACTTGACATCGATCCTTTTTATGAAACGAGGCCTTATAAACGAAAATCGTGATTGTGTTCATACATCTGGTGTTGCATAAGCAAACGTTCAACCGCCTTTCTACTGATATACCATATGCATAATATGGATCTCATTTGCATACATTACGATTTATTAAACCAAAAAGGTGTGGTGGGTTTGTTGGTTTGTTGTTGTTGTTGTTGGTGGTGGTGTTTTGTTTTGTTTTGTTTTTTGTTTTTTATATTCTGACTTATTTTATATAATTTGTGTAAATGCTTTTTTTTTTTTTTTTGGTTTTTGCATTGAGGGTCAAAGTACTGCATAGCTAATACATACATTGCGTCAACGCAAATTGCTATATTTAGATACAAGCCTTGGGAATATCAAAATGTGGATAAAGCACTGTAACAGATCGAATAATACTAGTCTAGGTCTTAATGACTTCATCTCTTTACTCCATTAATTAATTAATCAATGCACTCTAGTGGTGTCCGTATACTAAAAACAAACTTTAACTTTTAATTACTTGTTTTAAAGGGACATACCCTAGTTTTTAAACACTAAGACATAGTTTTGACTATTAGAGGCGGGTTTTTTTTGATAACTGAAATCATACTTTACTTAAATTTTATTGTTTAAAGTATCCATTTCCGTACATTCGAAGTGTTTTTGGTCATCCTGATGTTTCTTAATATCGCAAAATGCATTTCTCATATTTTTAAAAAGGCACTTGTCTCTGAGAAGTTACAGTTATGTAGTCGAGTTTTGTTCTATTTTAGAGGGTATTTCACCATTTCAAAGTCAAAGACTCATGTTTCACTCAATTGTAACTTTATAAAAATGTGTTACAGGTTTGTAAATTAAACTAAACGTAATGTTAATTTTCATGAACTGAAACTAGGGTATGTCCCTTTAATTTACATATGGTATAATTGTTTACCAGGTAATTTCAACTGCGCACTTCCATCCCCATGAATAAAGTTTGTTTCGTTTAACGACACCACTAGAGTCCATTGATTTATTAATCATCGGCTATTGGATGTCAAACATTTGGTAAGTGTGACATATAGTCTTATGGAGGATACCCGCTACATGGTTTCATTAGTAGCAAGGGATCTTTCATATGTACCATTCCACATACAGGACAGCACATACCACAGCCTTTGATATACCAGTCGTGGTGCATTGGCTGGAACGAAAAGTAGCCCATTGGGCACTCGAACGTAGACCCCATAAATAGAGTCAAAATCATTCAGAACTGTGTTTAAGTTCCTCGATTTGCTTTTAAAGCCGCGGTCTCGTTGCCATAGAGAGGTTTCACACCCACGCCGTTATTGTTTCGGCAAATGGTATGTCACCACTTCGAGTGTAGTTGGTGAAGTCACAGCAATTAGCTTGCCGTTTTTACGATAACTATTGCCACACTTAATGCATTTCGTGGCTAATATATACTTTTAAAAATAATTATAAATAAAAATAAAACTTCTCAGAATGCCGCCATCTTTAAGTCATCAACCGTGACCATCTGCAAAAGTAGCTTTTTTAATATAAAAAAAACCTACCGATCATATTGGGCCGAATTTATGAAGCCTGTTTTTCGCACGTGTTAATATTAATTAAGCATTGTAAATGTATGTAATTACATGCGTAAAAGACATAAATAGGCTTGGTAAATTCGCTTGGTAAATTCCACCCATTATGACCAGTCATCGATATTCGTAACAGTAAGCGTGAGGTTGCAAAACTTTTCTAATATTTTAATTTAACATCGGTTACGAATTTAAAATACAACCAATAAAACAGCAAAAACATGTTCTATTTATCATAGACAGGTAATACACATGACTTTAGTTGAACCAGTCGTGGGGTATCGGTCGGGATAGCATCTTAGGCATGCGGCCTAACACTGAAGTACACGTGCAGAGACAATGATGTTTTGGGACTGGGATCTTCGGTAGTCTTCTCGCAAGTAAAGAAATGCCCATGTTTCTTAAAAGGAAAACATGGAATGTTTTTGAGGACGTTTCCATCTGATACATTTGTGGAGCGTTTTGATTGTAGGAGTTTAATATATAACATCTAATAATTTGATGAGTGGGTCAAAGTAGTGTTGTAGTGATGTTATGTACGTGAACATTCTCAGTATACAACTTGACCAATGTTGTAAATGACCGTGAAGAATACGAGTACAGTAAATGAATATTACTTTCGACCTATCACTCGCAACAGCAGCCTTGTGTTATAAGTGACATTTTGTTTTATTTAACGACACCACTAGAGTACATTGATTTATTAATCACCGACTAATGGATATCAAACATTTGGTAATTCTGACATAATAGTCTTAGACAAAACCCGCTTAAATAATTAATAAATTAAAGTGCTCTTGTAGTGTCGTTAAACAAAACAAACGTTTTTTTTAATCCTAAACAAATAAACGTTTCTTTTAATTTACAGTACATTGATTAAGCAATCATGTGTTAGTAATTCTGATATCCTGCAGACGTAATCCACTACATCTAATAAATGTTTCTGCCTACAGACAGCGCAACACACACCACGGCCTTTGATAAGTTAGTCGTCGGGCACTGTTGTTTTGGACGGGAAAACATCTAATTGGTCTGCCAAGGAGGTTTGACGTTAACAAATACTGAGTAGTATTATGTAATGCAAGATCACCGCAACTTGAAACAAAACACAAACAAACATTTCTTTATATAGGAATACTTCCCATTTGTTTTATTTGATATAAGTGTAAAAACGTGCATAAATAGCAAAAAGGCAATATCACAGCTTTGGAAGATTTGTCATTCACATTTTAAACTTTCCCCAACCTGTTCAGCAGATAACATACAGATTAAAAGGAATGACTCTGTATTGTTTAGACGTTAACTGCTACAAAGTAGAACTATTCGGTCAGTATAACAATCTAAACGTAGTGCATTCAGAAATAGAGGTTTGAAACATTCGATTAGTAGAAGTCTATTCGCAGTGCAATCTATAAAAAGGGGTTTAAAACATTTGGTTAGTATAACAGTCTATTCACAGTAGTGTAACAGTCTATTCACAGTAGTGTACTCTGCAAACAGAGACTTGAAACATTCCGTCATTATAACAGTTTAATCGCAGTGCAATCTGCAAACGGAGATTCGAAACATTCGGTTAGTTGAAAAAAGTATAATCGTACTGCCTACTTTAATGATGGTTTGCAACATTCGGTCAGTATAACAATTGCGGTGCATTCTGTAAACAGAAATTTGAAACATTCTGAACAGAGATTTGAAACAGTCCATCAGTATAACAGTCTAATCGTACTGCCTACTTAATGGTGGTTTGAAATATTCCGTCAGTATAACAATTGTGGTGCTTTTTTTAAACATAGATTTGAAACATTTGGTCAGTGTAATAGAATTTTGTCTTCGACTTCATTTTCACCTGGTGCACATATACCTACATACCTGTTAAAAAGTCAGTCGACTAAGACTCCTTTTTATTACTACTGAAATATTATGACAAAAAGACATGCAATGGAAGACGAGTCAAATTATTTTGACCATAGAGAGCTGCAATACGTACGTTCTTTTACGATATAAAAAAAAAAGAAAAAAAAGAAAGAGAGACGATTTTGTGTGCATTTTGGGGGATGGGTGGATGTTTATTCTGACTCTCGGTGTCCTTATTAAACTAATTTTGAAGAACATCATAAAGTTTAGGATTTGCTTCTATTTTTTTGTGTTACAGGATTCGTAGTATACTCAATTCAGATTTATAATGGAACGCAATAAAGAAACCTCAGGCAGAATGAAATGATGTTGGGCCACCGAAAAACTGTAACCATATCCGTTTTTATTATGTGTATAAATATGTAATAGTGTATATGTATGTTTGAAAATAATCTGCAAAACACAATGTATTAAATATCTATGTATTAAGAACAATGAAACTGGAAAATCTTTACTTCTGATGAAAATGGTAATTATTTATTTGATGTTTTTTTAAACAATATTTATTAACGTTTAACGTTTGGGATTGACCAACAGGCGATGCCTGTATTAAGGTCTCTCTCTTATTTGATGTTAATATTTGATGATGTACATACCAACGTATGCTATACGGGAGGTTTTATTAGTGAAAGACAACTGTTATCTGTGGCGAAAATGTTTTCTTTTTTCTTTTCTTTTTTCTTTTCTTTTTTCCCTTTAATGTTTTTTTCTGGTATACGTTTGGTGTTTTTAAAATGTCTGAGCGAAACCCCACTGCCGCAATGTGGTCTTCGGTGGGGTTTTCCCACAGACAAGAAAGCAGCAACTATGGTCTTTAAATGCCAGATACGAATCACTGGTTGGAACGTTAAAAAAAACCCAATGGTTCCACCGAAGAGGCCGTTACTATGATCTATTTGAACACAAGCGGAAGCTATGTTAATGAACTACATCCTAAAATTTGGTTGTCCTGCCATTTATAGTTTGTAAAATATATAATAATTAAATAAACCTTATGTAGACTTCAATACAAAACATTTATCACTATCTCGACCTTGACCTTTGATGTATCAATGCACCAATGACTAAGGTGTGTCTTTCTGCTTTGATGTAGGTCTCTATCTGTGAAGTTTAGATGACACAACACAGGATATAAGCGACTGTCATAGACGAGACAAAAATAACCGAAACCTGGTTTTCATTAAAAAAAATCTGTAATCTGTCACCGAATGACGCAGACTAATGAAAGAACGACGCAAATTGATGTCAGTCGACGCACACTGGCGTAGATCGACGCGCATTCACGCATGTCGATTCAGACTGAGACATATCGACGCATACTGATGTAGATCGACGCAGATCAACGCAGCCTGACGCCAGTCAATACAAACCGACACAGATCGACGCACACTGACGAAGACTGACGTATTTACTCTTTCATATCGATGTTGACAGACGCAGACTAACGGAGATCAACGCAGACTGACGCCAATCAATGCAGACACTGACGCATTTACTCTTACAGATCGATGCTGACAGACGCAGTCTGACGCAGATCAACGCAGCCTAACACAAATCAATGCAAACTGACACAGATCGACGCACACTGACGACGACTGACGCATTTACTCTTGCAGATCGAAGCTGACAGACGCAGACTAACGCAGGCTGACGCCAAACAATGCATACTGACGCGGATCGACGCATATTGGCGCAGATCAACACAGATGAACTCAAATCAATGTAAACTGACGCAGAACAAAGAAAATTGTACAGGAACCCAGTCGTAGACTGTCTGAAATCTGTCGAACTTTAAAAATGCATCTGCATCGATTTGCGACGGTCTGCGTCGATCTGTGTTGATTACAGATTTTACGAAAACCAGGCTTGACATGAAAATGCACCAGGCTGAAATGTCACCGATTACGACCAGATGTATTAAAATTCACAAAGAATATGAAGACTATTCCCGACATGATCACATGGTGCGGGTGGGGTGGAGGGGAGACAACTAACTGTTTTGGCTGGTGACTATTCGTATTTGGTTTTACTTATAACCATGTAGTAGTTTTTCATGCAGCTTTTTTATTTTATGCATGTCGGGTTTTCATGCAATGTTTATGCATGAAGGATTTTTATACATTTTTATGTTATGCATGGTGAATTCAACTATGTTATATATGGCGAGTTACACTATTATGAATGGTGTTTTGTTATATACACTTTTATGCATGGTTGGGTTATTCAACCGGATTATATGTATGGTTAAATATATTACATTTTATGCAAGATGTTATCTTATACATTATTATTAAATGCATGGTATATTGAACTATATTCGGTGGGTGGTTGCTCTCTGTTCTGTGCTCGGTGGCCACAAATCCACTCCAGTATCCTCCCTTAGCCGCCATGTGAAAACGTCTGGTACAGTCGTTAGATATAAAACTGTTAACGTACATAAAGAACGGACAAGTAGTGGGAAACGTCACAACACCGATAATCGTAAAACAGTGCAAGAATAGTGCACAAGATAATAATAATTATTATAATAATTGTAATAATAATAATAACAACAGGTGAAAAACAGTGATAAAACATTAATATCAAAATATGAATTTTAAATTCGAAAATAGGCGAAATATTATCAATACATATAATATACTATGTACACTTGATTTCAGTTTCGATAACTGCATACTATTATGTTTCACCATTCACCGTTTCACGCAAGTTAAATATGATAACATGTTAAATGATCGTAAAGGGACCACGGGAGATTTGGGCGTTTCCAGTTATGATTACTGGTAGGGGTAGGGCACACGCGTATATTTTTTTAATTCCTGTGTTTTTGAGAAGTTTGCTTTGTTTTAAGGACATCAATAGATCACATTGATTTATTAATCATCGACTACTGGATGTCAAACGTTTGTAATTTTTACATATAACTTTAGAGAGGAAACCCGCTTCACTGAGTTCAACTTCAACTTACTTTCGTTCTTATATCCAATTAAGGTTTAAACACGCTGTCCTGGGCACAAACCTAAGATATTTGGGCTGTCTGTTTAGGACAGTGGGTTAGTTGTTAGTGGTTAGTGAGAGAAAAGAGGGTGTAATGGTCTTCGATTTGCGAACCCAGTACCTACCAACCTTATGTCCGATGGCCTAACCACTACCGAGGCCGGTGGAAACACGCTGCATTAAACCATGAATAGTAGGGGAAATTTTATAAGCACCATCCCACACACAGGATAGCACACGCCACGGTATTTTGTTATACCAATCGTGGTGCAGTGGCTGGAACAACACATCGGCCCACCGACGGTGATCGATCCCAAACCGACTGAGCATCAAGTGAACTGTTTACCACTGCATGGGCTACACCCCCCTCCCTTCCGAGAAGTAGTCATGCCAATTAAATTGTAAATGAAGCCAAACTATTAATTTGTATTCCGTAGTATTCGAATTAGAAAACAACCCGTCTCTCTCTGGCTCGTTTATAATCATTTTTTGGAACAGCTCTGGTCAATTAGCGGTGATCTACTTCAATGTGGATTCCCCTCACCCCCGAAAAAAAAACAAAAAAAAGAAACCTAACCAAAATTACACTGAATGTCGTCTGACCATTGTCAGTATTCTAAGAAATCAAATCATCAGTGCAGACAAACGTAGAAAGCCAGCCGTAGTTGACAGAAACACGGAGGAAATTGTACAAAGTCCACTTGGCTAAACTCGTAATGATACCGTCTGCTTTCTCTCATTTACGAAATGAAAAACTCGACCAAAATAAAAGATTACATACATTTGTGTTGTATTGATAACCTAAACACTGGAAGTGATATCTGTCCCTCCTGTTTTAAAATCCTGGATTCAGCGGCGGATCCAGGATATTGTTTTTCGCGGGGGGTGGGGGTGGGGGGCTGAGGGGGAAAAGGAACAAAAGGGTAAAAACCCTCTCTCTTTCTCTCTCTAGCGCATATACACGCACAAACACATACATACGCACACACACAAACGCACAAACCATACCACAGTATACCTGTGCCCCGTTCCAAACAGCGATCTTAGCTCTAAGATCACCTTAAGTGCATAACTACCTAATACACTCAAGGTGAACTTAGTGCTAATTTCGCTTCGTGGAACGGGGTCCAGTTCTGCAAGAAATGCTCCTTGAATCTTTTTCCACGAGTATTAATCGACCTTAGACTTTAGGTTTTTTTCGTCACAACCTCCGTGGTACATGCGATCATTCGAGTATAAATTGAACATTTGTATAGCACTTCATCAAATAAACAATGATGAAAACGTACATTTCGTAAATAACACAGATACAAGTAACAATGATGATTTAAAAAGATATATATCTTGGTTACATAATTAAAGTATCCAATCTATTAACAGATAACATGCTGAGAAATAGTGTAACACCATTTTGCATAAGAGATAATGTAGAATATGATAAATCATGTTAATACACATATAATGATAAAATATGTTAAAGGGACTGTCCTAAGTCTGCTGCCTTTGTACTATGCTTCTGATTAACAAAAGTCTTTTTAACAACTACAATTAGAAGTTACGTATATCAGAGGTGGTGGTATGTGCTATCCTGTCTGTGGGGTGGTGCATATAAAAGATCCTCTGCTACTAATGGAAAAAATGTAACGGTTTTTCTCTTTAAGACTATAGGTTAAAATTACCAAATGATTGACATCCAATAGCCGATGATTAATAAATCAATGTGCTCTAGTGGTGTCGTTAAACAAAAACAAACTTTTTTACTTTTCGAGTGTATGAAATTATTACGAGGTAAAATCTTCCCCAAGTACAGTCAGCAAACATTTCGCTAACGTTAGCAAACTATTGGATTGGTTCCCAACGTGACCCTTTGGTTTACCCCGAGGAGCACAAACCAGTCTAGCGGATGTGTTTCCGCACAGTCTGGTTGAACGCAGCCTTGATCTCGGTTTCTAGAAAGATTCATGATGACGATCAGAAACACTTTGTATATCAAGACACTGATATCCTGAACGAGAAAATGCATTTTATATGTAATTTTAATCATTTAGTCGGTCGGTCGGAAACGTGTTACTAGCATAACAGCAAACGCAGGACTGTCACTTTAACACACATATTATGTAAGAAATATTGATATGAAAAAAACCAAAACCGTCTCAGTCATGTCATGTGTACTAAAACTACAAGAAAAAAGCACTAGTCATGCTACACGGGTATCGTAATGTTTCATTTGCATAATGAGTTATTTACATCGATTACTAACCTACACAATGTACAATGCGAGTCTAATGAGATGGCATATTGATGCTTCTAAAACCAGAACCCTTGCCCATTCACCATTCATTTTTAAGACACCGATATATAATTGTTAACACGCACAAAATTCAACGTCCGTTATTAACCTAACCTTAAAGAAAAAAAGAAAAAGATTGTTTGCTGTAACCTGAAATATTCGTAAATAAATGGCGTTTTAAGGTTTGCTTCTGGTTTCGAAAACGTACCGACATTTTGTTTTTAGGTAGGATTGTTGCTGGTGTTATTATTGTTACTGGTTGTGGGGTTTTTGGTGGTTTTGTTTGCTGTTGTTGTTGTGGTGGTGTATCTTGCTGTTGTTGTTGTTCGGGGATTTGTTGTTGTTGTTTTGGGGTTTTTTAAGGCTCCAGATAAAATGCTATGCTAGTACTCTGTTCACTTACTTATTGTTAAAAAAAGAAAGAAAAACAAACAAACATCGAAAACAATAATTATTGGGGTCGGCAATTTTTTCCTAGGTAGAGTCTGTATACCGGAAGCACACATTTGTTTTAGACCTAAAGCTCCCACTGGCGAAGTCTGGCATACCGTAAGATGTTATGTTCGGTTCGTTAAGCCAATCAGTAAATGAAGTAATACATTTTAAATACAGTATTTGAGCTACTGCACCACAAACGGGATATTTTGAATGTCAAGGTCGCGGGGTACTGCAGTCAATAAGAGCAGTCTGGCATTCCCCAAATCATAGACAGACGTAATGATAGCATCATTCGGGTAATTCAGTCGTGCTTTAGCAGTTAATAAATGCTTTAATCCAAACACTGGCATTTCTCGCTCAGTTTTGCATTGAGAAAAATAGTGCACAAACTGGATACGGTAGCGACAGTATGACCTCAGCTCGCAAGGCATGGCGACCCACATCATAGCATCATGCTCCAAGCTATATTTTGATATATCTAGATTTGTATTCCATTATTTGGCAATAACAATTCAATTTACCGAAGTTCTGCGCAACATATTCATCTTGCAATTATTAAATGAATATTGCTAAATGTCTTCCATCACGTTAGAACGAAATGATACAGTTGTTGAAATAAAATAAATCAATATCAGACTCTTCATTTATGAAAAAAACAACCTAAACCCTAAACAAACAACAGCAAACTATTAAACAACCCCACATCACTATGTGGTTGTAGGGGTTAATAATTCATGTTGAATGTTTTACAAATAAGTAGGGTTACAGCAAACAATAGCGGTTTTCATTTATGACCTATATTAGGTATTCAAATAGAGACCACTTCTGCCACCACAAACAACAAGACCCATACCAGGCGCTTGGAAGTCTTCGACCCCAAAATCATTTGTTACTCATCTTATTATGGTAACACTGAAATAGGAAATTCACCTTAGTAACATTTCAGTTTGAAATTATTCTACTGTTACGCTAGACAAAACTATGTAGTCACGCCATGTAGTCACATAACTGAAACAGCACTTGGATGAATTATACATTTATTTATGAGTGTAGTATATGGCGACCAGTATATTATGGCACAATAGAATTTGAATCACCTAATTGATACACAACACGCATATTCCATCGCTTAATGTGTACTTACGTTTCAATTGTTTTATTTATTTTCTTATAATATTCACATTACAGGGCCGTTCGTAGCAGGGGATTGGGGGAGGGGGCTGGGGCAAGTAGTATGACAGTTGTCCAAAATAAAAAGTGCTCCCTTTCTTTTTGTTTAGTTGGATAAAATCCATATTTACTGTGTCCAGTTTATTTTTCCTGTCCCTCACTAGTTTGTTTTCTCTAAGTACTACCCTGCATTATGCTCCAAGGGCGGATCCAACGGAGAGGGAACCAGTGGAACCTAACCCTCCTAAAAACATTTTTAAAGTGCACCTTTTTTAACAATATGTTTACAACTGAAGTGCCCTTTTCAAAAAGT
>JAECMU010413843.1:0-10903 GCA_016106625.1 Dracogyra subfuscus
CTTGTATGACCACGTGACTTCTGTTGTTTGCGCTGATATTAACATTGGGTGACGTCACGTAAATGGCAAAATAACGCAAGAAATACTTTTTATATTTCATAAAAACAAGGAAACGTGCTGTCATAATGAAATTACACTATTATTTTCTGTTTATACTTTTAGTATAAACCATTTTTGAGTATGATCTTTTCAGTGGTTATGATTATTTTATTGTAAGATAAAAAATAAAAATGTAGGTTTTTCCCGTTTTCCCAAAATACTTGTTTTTCATCTACTGGATGGGAGAAAAATAATCCTCCATTATGTATCCATGTGGGACAGGGCTATTCCACCCTCGGGTACATAATTTGATTTCAAGGACTCGGCAAGCCTCGTCCCTGACAACAAATTATGTATCTTTGGGTGGAACAGCCCTGTCCCACATGGACACATATGAAGGATTCTTTTAGTATCAATCACCCAGTCAGTGGCTAAATTGGCAAGTTACTAATTATGTTTGTGACCAGTTTTATTAGTCCCCTACTGGTCCAACTGGAGAGAATATTGGTTTCATCTCCATTCATTTGTCTGTCCGTTGGTCTGTCTCACATGTTTTCTGGATGGTTTTTGCAGAAGTCTTTGAGATATTGAGCTGAAATTGTGTGTATGGGTTTATCTCATACAGTTACAGATCAAGTTTGACGTTCATGGTGATTTACCCATGTTTAACAGAGTTATAGCCCTTGAATTTAAGAGATGTGAAAAACAATCTGCAGTTTTGCAATGCCTGGAGATATCAATATTACATTTTTTTTATATGGCTTTATCATTTGTATATAGCTTTACAGATCAAGTTGAAGTTGACTGGTGATTTACCCACTTTTCAGAGTTATAGCCCTTGAATTTAGGAAATAAGAACAATTGTTGGGTCCGGTAGGGGACATGTATTGCTTTAGCAGTACTCTCAAAATGCTTGTTAAATAAAAAATTTCATAAAGTGTCTCTGCCATTGAATGATACAAGGAGTATGTAGAATGGGGTTTTAGTAGCATTGTAGCACCCACCAATTTTATACATCAATTATGCTAGAACCACTTTCAGTGAATATTTTTAAAATGTCAATATTTATAGACAAAATAAAATATTAGTGTAAAATAAAATTAAAGAATGTCTTAACTAATTCTAAATGTAATAAGTAATTATAGCAGGAAAAATGCATAAAGGTCACAAAGAAGATGCCAATAATGACCTAACTTTCCTAAAAGACTTGATGTCATCCTTAAGATAGATTGTCAATGCTGATTTGTTGTCGACTTTTAACATTCCCTTTTCACTAAATTCAATTCTCCTTTCCAATTTGTTTCACCAGGACTTGCAAACCGAACAGTTGACAAAGATCAGAGACTTGGAGAAGGAAGTAAAGCAAATGAGAGCCAAACATTCCGAGGCCATCCAGCAACTCAAGTCTGACTTTTTGAAGCAGAAACGAGAGTTTCAGAGTGATTCAGAGAACAGAATACACTCACTGGAAACAAAGGCAAACAAGGTATGTTCAAATAAATATACTACTGGTAATAGGAAATATTATTAACATGTTTTAAAATTCCTATTCTTTGTGTGAAATCTTAAGATACAGTACTAAATCAGTTATTTTGATAGAGCATTGTGTCTCCTTTTGTGTTTAAATATGTTTATACATGTAATGTTCCACAGGACATTCATATCTTTTATTCTTTGAGAGTAAGAGATCATTTCCTTTTAAAAATTGGTGAGATGGACTGTAGGATTGATTCTCCTCACTGAATATACTCATTAAATGTTTTTCTATTAAAACTATTTCTCAATAGTATGTGTTGTTCTCCTTTCGACCATGTGCATGTTAAATACCTCACGGCTACTTGTTAAAATGTCGTGAGGTGTCATTAGAACCAACATTCCATTCCTTTATTTGCACATGACTAAATGAGACCCGTGAAGATACCATACAATACTTTTGTCTCTTTTATTGGTCAAAATTTCTTTAAAACAATTATTGGCACCATATATCATGATTAAATTGGTCTTTTTTCTTTCACCATCAGGAGGCATTACAGTGTTTGATAGACCACACAAACCGAATCAAAGTAGAAAACAGACAGTTAAGACGTGAACTGCTAGGGCTAATTCAGAAAACCAGAGTGTTGCATCAGCACGGGACTTCACTGGAGGAGCAGAAACGACAGCTGCTGTGTGAACAACAGTATGCGAACGACCTTAAAAAACTGAGAAATTCTCGTCAGCATAAAGTGTACAAGTCGTTCCGACTGCTGGACGGGCAGGAGGTAGGTGACGAGGATGTTGACGCAGGACAGTGACGGTGTCTGCATTGCAGAGTTAAAACATTAACATGTGATGACTAGTTTTGGATACAGTGGATTTAAATATGATACACAGGGCTGAATTTAAGAAGCCCCTTTTTCTTAAATGCAGGTGTTTCAGCAATTTTGTAAATGTATATAGTTACACGTGTGTAAGATATAACAGGTTTTGTAAATTCGGATCTTAAGCCATATGCATTGAAAAGATGATCGCAACTGAGTGGGGTGGATAATTGTACATTATTTTGATTTTTAACTGGGTTGGGTTGGAGCAATGCATTATTGTGTGAGTTAGGGAAGTATTTAAAATATTATTGGTAATTAAAAAAATTTGGTTAAAAAATCTTGAAGACAACTTGCAGTTTCAGTTAGCCGAACAAAATAAAACAGATTTACACTCTAATGAATTACCTTTTTGGCAAATTAGTAATTAAAGATTTTTGCCAAATTTAGCTTGAATTTGCATTTGGTGAATGACAGTGATTACAGTAACCTTAAAAAACCCTGTAAATAAATATTAATATTTATTGAGTTTTTTAATTATTTATATTATGTACAATAAATTTTTTGAAATGGACCATTTTGATATAGATTTCAATAATCTTGACTTACATTCCTCCAGTTTTGTATTTGTTTGTGTGACTGCCCATAAAAGTTAGTGCCTCAAATAATTTTAAATTTGTAATATTAATTTAATTTTTGGCAGACCGACAAAATGTGCCCCCCCCTCCTCCATTATAAATTGATCCTCAATCTAATTACCCATGTGTGTCATGCTCAGTCACTGGCTTTGCCAGAGACTGGACATGGGATAGACATGCCTGAACCGTGTATGGATAGAGGCACATAAATACAATTACCACAACAACCTCAAGCCTTCGTGCCTCCTAATGGACACCTAATAACCAATGTATTTTTCGTGCTGGGACATCATTAAACATTCATTCTCTTCGAGCGAAGGCTTATAGTTGACCCAGGACATGTTCGACCTATCAGCACTTAAAGTCCAAATTTGTGCGATATTGAAACATGTTGTTTTAGTTATTTGCGTTAACAGTGGTAGCTACAACAATGACTCGTTATTGAATTAAATGTGTAATTTACGCCCAATAGTAGCCTATATCAAGTTAAATTTGAATCTTTTATTCTGAAAGGACCATCACTTCTAAAACATTTCAGTTTTGCAAACCATATGTTAATTTTACAAAAAGAAGAAGGCTTATAAATAGAAAACATGTAGGAGCAAACATTCAGAAAGGAAACCGATATACAGTACTTATTAATAAAATCAGTTGAACAAAATATGTGAAAAAAAGTTACTTATGTTAATAATATAGGGGAATAAAGTACTCTGGATCATGAAATCCTTTGTCCCAACCCTGCATGTGTGTGACCCTATCTGGTGATAATGGTCAATGTTCGTTATTTGATGATGATGCATCAGAATCCGAATTGGATCACATGTTAGTACAAAACCTCCTTTTTGTGATGCACATATTCGTTCTTAACGAGTCATTAGGAAATCTGAGATAATGTATGACACGTTCTGTCTTTCTGGGACCATGGGAGTCCTTTGCAGATAATGTTCTTGGTTTTTCTGCCTTATGGCATACATCACTAGTTTCAAGAATACCTGGTTTATTTGCTAGTGCGTCGGACAAACCAGAATGGTTAACCAAACTGAAGTTGACACTCTTTAAGGTAGACACTATATTCAGCGTACCATTAGTTCGGGATACACCGGGTTCAAGTGAATCCCATTCAAAGGATATAGGCTTTACATTTCCATTGAAGGTGTGCACTGAATATCAAATATTGAAGCAGTGGACACTATACCATGTCCAGGGCCTGTTGAGTATGCAGGGTCCAGGTTATGTTGAGTGTCCTGTGATCCCTCCAGCTTCTAATGTGTGTTGGGTGTACTTTCTGGGTTCTGTTGCGTGTTCATTGCTGTCTCCTGGTTCTGTTGTGCGTTTGATGATCTTTCCAGGTTCTGTTGTGTGTTCAGTGATCTCTTCAAATTATGTTTGTGTTTAGTGATCTCTCCAGATTTTGTTATATGTACAGTGATTTGTCCATGTTCTGTTGAATGTTCAGTAATCTATCCATGTTCTTTTCTGTGTTCAGTGATCTCTCCAAGTTATTTTACGTGTGTGTTCAGTGATCTGTCCAGGGTATGATATGTGTTCAGTGGTCTCTCCAGGTTATGTTGAGTGGAGTCTTCTTAAGTGATCTCTCCAGGCTATGTTGTGTGTCCAGTGATCCTCCGGCTTCTGTTGTGTGTACTAGATTATGTTCTGGGTCTGTTGTTAGTGATATATCATGTTCAGGTTCTCTTGCGTTGTGCTATGTCATGTTCATGGTCTGTTGTACGTGTGTGTTCTGTCATGTTCTTGTTCAGGTTCTGATGTGAATTCTATGTCATGTTTAGGTTATTTTGTATGTATCACGTCATGTTCAGGTTCGGTTGTTAGTACTCTATCATGTTCAGATTCTGATGCCCAATGTCTGTTCTCTCCAAGTGCTGTAGTGTGCGTCAGTTGACAAGGTTTCAATATCGTCAGAATCAAAAACAATCTTCAGTCTGTTTTCTTGCACGTTTAGATTCCATCCGTTTGTTTTCGTTGCTGCGTTTTCGCTTATCATCATTCTGTTGCAAGAATCCGTTAACTGTAAAGTTAATTAAAATTCACAGATTCGCTTCATTCGCCTTTTAACTTTACGTCTGATTAGTCTTTTGTTTCTGGGACTGGTCCTGGGTAAATTACAGTTCTGTTTGTATGTACAATGTCGTTACTCCATAATGCTTTCATGTATATTATCTACAAAGGCCGCTGAAAGACAGAACTTGATCACCGTAACATATAACTAAGTACTTGTGCTTTGGTCGTATCTGCCACATACAACATTATTAAGAATTAAAATGGTATCTACAGATACAAACTAGATGTTGGAAACTTTGCTTCGATAAAAAGCACTTCCAAATAGAGGGGATTTTTCAAGAATATTCACCAAATCATGTTTATTCATATAATTATGATGCACTTAAAAAAAGCACACCATACAAACGTTAATGTTACTGTAATTCCTATGTATGTTTACAGACAGGATTCGTGTGTGTTCCAAATTGTCACAAGCAGATAGCAAAGAATGCACTTGGGTCGTATTTACCACGTCAAACATAAATTAAATAATGAACTGCCTTTTAAAAAGGAGTATCTGCTACATACGACCAGTTATGTTCACATTATAGCCAGCAATCAAATCGGAGGAAAGTCGCTATTTTATGTTATTCACTTAGACTACTGAAATCCTTCTGTATAAGCGATGATGTTAGGGGCACAGCTACTGTTTTTTTGTGACAATATGTAATAAGGCATGGCGATTTCGAATGTGCAAAAACGAGAGACGTTTTAGGTCGTATCTGCCTCTTACGACCTTCTGGCTCTCACGCGACGAGTCTTAGATTTAATGTGAGCCAGTCTTAGATTCTCTAAGGTTTTGCGTTTTGGTAGATTTAGCTTATTCAAAAACAGAGACACACAATGCTTGATGATTTCGAGTGACAGAACAATACCTATTGTTGGCACACTTGATGCCACTACAAGACCCTTCTAAGGCGTCTTTCCACTTGGAAACTGGTTTGAAGACCGAGGACAAATTAGCATCCATCTGGCTTTCTTTTGATACGTTGGCGAGCTGGCACTGCAGAGTTGCTCTCTCGAAATGGAAGGATGAGCACAAATGAGCCATTTTACACAGAGCGATACACCCGTAGAAACTGGAATGATCGTAAGTTGTTACTTTGCTGGACTGAGAGTGCGACACGTCAGTATAACTGAGAGAAAAAGAAACAAAACAACTCGACACCAACATTTGAATCCATAGAGAAGACATCGTGGCAAAAAGTAAACCCGCTCCGCCTTAGTAGAACGTTTAAACAGAAATAATGCTTTGTCTGGTTGTAAAATAAAGTCAAACCTGTTTGGAAAGGACACCCATGGCACCTACACGATGTAACCAGGGCTGTACCTAGTCTTTAGTGAAAAAAAGGATCGCAGTACAAAAATAATCTTATCAAGCTGGACACAAAAGGGGCAGCTGCAAACTAAAAAGGGCACGTTTTTCGGGTTGCAAGTGGGTGACTGGTAATTGGATTAGATTCAACTCGTTATGTATTAATGTATTACATTCCTTTTCACTGTAAATTACGTCCTATTACCTAGCAACTGAAAACCTGATATCCATAAAGAGATCGATAATGTCTATTCTCAAAAAGATCTTTAGTTTAGGTTAGTTTAAAGTACATGTATAATAAATTATTCATGCTTAAAAATATGGATATTATATATTAATAAACGTCGGCAGATGCCAGCAACTGCAGGAGCCTGTATTAATTCGTCTTTCTAATGGAGGTGGGGAGGCAGTGCATAATGTTCAGATATGTGGGAATCTGTTCCCCACACCACCGCACCAAACTCCGCTTAAAGGGACATTCCTGACTTTTCTGCAATATTTTAAGATGTTATCGACTAATAAAATATTTCTACGATTAAACTTACATATTAAATATATTTTCTTGTTTAGAATATTAGTGGCTCTATATTTAACGTGCTTCCGATCGTTGTAATATTAGTACTAGGTTAATTTTTCATTTTATTTCCTAAAACATATTTTTTTGTACGTACGAAATTATTTGAAGACGAAACCCAGTTTGGGTTTCTTATAAATATTAAGACGATCAGAAACACATTGAATATACAGACACTGGTATTTTAAACAAAAAAATATATTTAAAGTAAATTTAATCGTAGATGTATTTTATTAGTAGGAAATGTCTTGCAATGCAACAAACTCGGGAATGTCACTTTAATGTATTTAACTGTCGCAATAGCCCATAACTTGTAGAAAACACATTGTTAACATTGCTCTTCATAAATGGCAGTTTCACGATTAGTGAAAAAACGACAACCCCATTTTGTCTTAGATTTCTACTCAACAATAATGATTGCAAAGTAGGCCAAGTTAGACTGCATCACAAATTGGTCATTTTTTTTTTTTTTTTTTTTTTTTTTAACGGTACGACGCCACCCTTCTTGATCACTAGCTGCGCATCTGTTGAAGTTAATTTGTTTTGTTTAACGATACCACTAGAATCCATTGAGTTCGCTCCCTATGCCCCAACTAATCCCATACTTCAATTGGGGTCAAATCGAGGACTTTTGCAGGCCTGTTTAGCACCTGGATGTTGTTCCTCTGAACATTAAGGCTCCCTGAATGAAAAATAGTTGGGGGTTTTAGGGTGTTTTTTGTTTGTTTTTTTCCCTCGGCGTAATGAATTTCTACCGCCACTACAACGGGCACCGTTCATTGACGTTACCTGCATGATATCACTATCCATATCATCTTCATTCACGCTTTATACTGTCTGCAAATAGCACAAAAATGATTCGTCCGTGAATAATGTTTGGTTCCATTCTCTGAAGCTCCATTGTTGGTAAATTTAAATCTGGGTCATCTCAATTGTTGTTCCAAATACTACAACGTTCACTGTTAGGAGGCAAGGCGTAGCCCAGTGGTACTGCGCTCGTTTGATGCGCGGTCGGTTTGGGATCGATCCCTGTCGGTGGGCCCATTGGGTTATTAACGTTCCAGCCAGTGCACCACGACTGGTATATCAAAGACCGTGGTATATGCTATCCTGTCTGTGGTATAGTGCATATAAAAGATCCCTTGCTACTAGTGGAAAAAAATTGCGGGTTTCCTCTCTATGTCTGTCAAAATGACCAAATGTTTGAAATTCAGTAGTGGATGATTAATAATCAATGCTCTAGTGGTGTCGTTAAACAAAACAAACTTCTTTTTCTGTTCACTATTAAAGCTTTTTTTTTAATAATTGAATTCGGACATTACTTGTATTTTTATTGTTTAGATAATCCATTTCCGTACATAGGCCTACTAAGTGTTTGTAATATCACAAAAAGCAGTTTTCATAATTCTAAAAACGCACGATCCTCTGAAAAGTAACGGTTATGTAGACGAGCTCTAACCAGTCTAGTTTTTCGAGGGTATTTCCCCTTTTCAACGTTTTAGTTTCATTCTATAGTGACTTTATTCAGCCCCAAGTTCAACCAGCTAACGTTTGCGAACTATTTGATTGGTTCCCCACATGACAATTTGGTTTAACGTGAAGCGCATAAATTAGTTTATCATCCATTAAAGGCTTTTGTAGGAGATGTCGATGGCACTAATTTGTGATATTTCCTGCGATATTCTTCTAGGATATATTGCTTCTTTTTCAGCACGTCACTGTGTAAGTTTCACCGCTAAACCTATCATTATTGACACCACGCCACTGTCGTACGCGTCCGGGGTTTAGAACGTCGCCAAGACAAGAATTTATTTACACTCGGGCCGTTGCACAACGGCATAGGAGGAATATATACATATACAATTTATAACATTCACGTGACAAGATGGTTAACAATGAGCATATACAAAGATCAATAAATAGAATTCTCTAAGTCAATATATATAACAAAAACTCTAAATGCATTAGATACAGTCATGTACATATTAAAAAATATCGAACACAAACCACAAGTTGGTTTTCATATAAATATAATCTTGATATACTTCATGTGTAGCCAAGTACTTACAAGCAAACATGTCATCGTAATAAAAGTTATATATTTTTATTTTGTTTTGTTAGGGATGTTTAAAGTTACTAATAATTACTTTTATAAAATATGCTAATTTCTTTAATATTCCGATTCGCTTACTGTTCATTAATTCTTTAAATTTGTATCGTTTATAGTAATATGAATGTATATACTGGACCCTTAAGTCATGATTTTTTTTACAGTTAATGAGTCTCCCGTTGCCAAATATAATGATATTACTGACATTGTCGCAAACAGTGGCGTAACTACGGGGGGGCCTGGGGGGCCGGTGCCCCCCCATTCACACCATCGGCCCCCCCCATTGGCCCCCCCCCCCCATTTCACATTTGATTGTACACAATAAATACACCTTGGCCCCCCCCGGACGAAGGTTTGGCCCCCCCTTTGGCCCCCCCAAAAATAAAGACTCAGTTACACTACTGGTCGCAAATGAAAAGAATGATAAAGAGAATACCCCCCTCCTCGTGTCTCGAACTTTTATTAAATCGTACTGATAAATTATGATATCACAAGACACTTAGGAGTATCTCTATCTAGCGGACATTTTTCTGCTCGGTCTGGCTAAACGCAGCCCAGATGTGTTACTGCGACGTTACTGGTACAAAGAAGACGACGTATAACCCAGCGGCATGAAAATGACTGCGGAGACGATCTGCGCGTAAACTCTAGTGCTGAAGATAGCCACAGACCGCAATTATTTACAGCTGTATGTTTCTATGCAGCGTTAGTGGCATCAGTAGTCTCGTGGATTTTATAATGCACAGTTGCCTGCCTGAAAAGGATAATCCCCGTTGTCCAGCTCTCTATCCCAGGTTATTGGTTTAAACAAACACACTTCAGTCTAATATTTGCCACATCATTGTTTTGTTTTGTTTTGTTTTGTTTAATGACCCACTCAACACATTATAATGACGGTTATATCGGCGTCGGACATATGGTTATGTCGAGAAAAAACCCCAGTGGTTAGCTGACGGGGATCGATCCTGGACCGACCGCGCATCAGGCGGGCTCTGTACCACTGGGCTATGCTGCCCGCTTGCCACATCAAAACAGCCTGCCATGAAATAATCACAATCAAACAGCAGACTACTTGTTTTAAAATGTATTCAACGAATGAAAGCGAGTTTGATATGTTTTTAAACAACGAGTTGTAAGATAAGTAGTAAATAGTATATAGCGGACACCCGTGTATTATTCTATTTCTGACATATCCTCAACAACCAGGGTTTAAGCACATTTTAACATCTTTTCCGACCAAACGTCATTTACATTCTGACCACCATCAAGGAAGGACTTTCAGTATACTGTCAAAAGGTATTTGAGACAAGTGGTGTTAATCATATGTGGATTTTGAAGAACTCAAAAGATTTACTTGAAATCATCCAGTCTCAGTCCAGATCAACATTCACCAGTGTTAAAACATTTAATTTTCAACCCTGTACACAACAATCCCCCACGACAAGCTTAAGGAAAAACAACATTCTTTAATCAATGGGGCATTTGTTACTAAAACTGGTGAACGAAGATATGAATATATAACTATCTTCAATAGATCTGGACAATTTGTGAATCGAGACAGAAGTACACAGAGACCGACATATGTGCAATGCTGGACTTCCTAATTGACAACATATATGTTCGATTTGGGGATAGAACATACAGACAGGAAGTGGGTATCCCCATGGGCACTAATTGTGCTCCATTACTCGCCGATTTGTTTCTCTATGCATATGAATCAGATTTTCGAACTAATCTGGTTAAGTCAAAAACAAAGGAATCTTGCTAAAATGTTTAATTTTACATTTCGCTATATTGATGATCTTATATCATTCAATAATAACAAGATCACAGATTACCTTTCATTGATTTATCCACCAGAGTTAG
>JAECMU010413847.1:0-10455 GCA_016106625.1 Dracogyra subfuscus
AGTGCTCACACAGATAACCCAGTGATTCGTGTCAAGTACGCCCCTGAAGGTACGACCAGTGCTCACACAGATAACGCAGTGATTCTTGTCAAGTACGCCCCTGAAGGTAAGACCAGTGCTCACACAGATAACCCAGCGATTCGTGTCAAGTACACCCCTGAAGGTACGACCAGTGCTCACACAGATAGAGACATTGCTTTATTATTAATTTATATGTAGTTTTTAATAGTAATATTAAAGCGTAACTTTATAATAAAGTAAATTTAAAACCAGATCAAAAAGTGTTTTACCAAGTTGTGGTAATATATCAGGAGATGGCATTAAAGGTGCTCAATCACAGATTTAGTGTGCCTTATTTCTCTAAATATAGATTATAAATGGAAATTACATTCATTTGGAATACCAAACCAAGTTATTGTATGATCCAAAACATTTTAATTAAACTACGATCAAGGGAATTCCATGACACGCTTCATTTTAAAATTTGGAAGTCTACTCATGAAAAGTCATAAAAATATGGCAAAAAAGACTCATAGTGATTAGGCTGTATATACGACAACCATGTAAAATATATTTTAGAATTTTATTTAAATGGCCACCGTTTATAGAGACTTGGCAAATGATGGCAAGTTATATAATAAAATAATAATTTTTAAAAATTATTTCATGACAAAAATAACTGCGAATACGCTGAAATAAAATAATAATCAGTCGGAACACGAACTCGCCATTTATTATTATTATCATCATCATCATCATCATCATCATGCGTGTGCATGAAATATAGCAGGTGAGAGAGTCTAGATGTTTATAATGTTATAGTGCTCGGTTCGAAAGCGGATAACATATTTTCCAGCATCGTTAAACGTTTGCAAACTATTTTGACTGATTCGCAAAGTGGTCATTTGGTTTAAGGTACAGCGTAAAAAAAACCCAAACAAAACAAAAAAAACCCCAAAAAACCTCACCGAAACCCCCCCAAAAAACCAAGTATAGGGGCCTACTGTTGCTTGTTTTTTTGTCCAAAAGTTGGATTAATTATTACTTAATCGAGTTGAATCCAGTTCTATGTGCAGGGACACGTTCAGCCTGCCGTTTGTGCATGCACATTAATTGGACCCTCCCCCTGATAAAACACTGCCCCCTCCACCCCAAAAAGCTAGTAGTAGGCTAATAATAATAATAAATAATAACAACAATAATAATAATTAATAATAATAATACAATATTGTTATTATTATTATTATTATAATGTTGGTAAAATCACATTGCGATGGAGTGGGTGGGGGCAGTTGTTACAGGTTTTTTGTTTTTTGTTTTTTGTTTAACAACACACTCAACACATTATATTACGGTTATATCGGCATCGGACATATGGTTATGTTGAGAAAAAAAACCAGTGGTTAGCTGACGGGCATCGATCCTAGACCGACCGCGCATCAGGCGGGCACTGTACCACTGGGCTATGCTGCCCGCTAAGTTGTTACAGAAAAATTACATAAATTTAGAGGGGAACCCGGAAGTGGTCTCAGCATTAATGGTATAAAATTTATGCACATTTGAAATACGACTAAATACAGCAAAGATTGGCATTGTGGTTAGGCCATCGGTCTACAGGCTGGTAGGTACTGAGTTCAGATCCCAGTCGAGGCATGGGATTTTTAATCCAGATACCGACTCCAAACCCTGAGTGAGTGCTCCACAAGGCTCAATGGATAGGTGTAAACCACTTGCACCGACCAGTGATCCATAACTGGTTAAACAAAGGACATGGTTTGTGCTATCCTGCCCTTGGGAAGTGCAAATAAAAGATCCCTTGCTGTTAATCGACATAAGAGTAGTGCATGAAGTGGCGACAGCGGATTTCCTTTCAAAATTTGTGTGGTCCTTAACCATGTCTGATACCATATAACTGTAAATAAAATGTGTTGAGTGCATCATTAAATAAAACATTTCTTTCTTTCTTTAAATACAGCAAAATAACTTTTTAGTCATATTTATTTACGGTAAAATTAACTTTTTAAATATTTTACAGATTTGCACTCAGAGAAAAATTATTAAGTTCAAGCCCTGTTAATAGTTTATGTACTGTCTGAAGTTAGTTTCTCTTTCAGATAATCTACCTCAGCAGCAAATAATTTGTAATTATTATTTCATTTTTATTTTTACTTTTTTATTAGTACTGTTGGAGCAATATTACATTATTATTCATACCCCCCCCCCCCCGTGTCCCCTGTTCAGAAAATGCACTCTTTGTACAGTACTTAATATGTATTCCTCCTGTCTGTTCATCAAATACTTATTTATTGCCTATAAACATTTTTGCTGTGAATATAGCCAGCCCTCATTAGCAGAGGCTATATACACGGCTGTCGTATATATAGTCACATCGTATATAAACATCGTCTAGTTCAGAGTATTCTTTTAAAATGTAACAATTCCTATCCCAAGTCAGCTGTTAATGGCATATTTTGCATGCTTCTGTTACTAAAATAAATTAATGTATAAGCTTATTATCACTCAGTACATGTTTTTATTAATTTCGAATAATTTATTTTCATTGTTCTTTTTTTCTTCTATTTACCCTATGTCGTAGAGGACGGTAAAGTGTTCTCGTTACAAAAGTTTGGTAAATCGTTTTGACACTGCTGTTATTTGGAGGATACCCATCACATGACTCACAATAATACATTACACCTCTGCTCTCCAAATAGCTGTTATTTTTTTCTCTTAATTATGGACCATTGACAAAATTCTATTCTTTTCATAAAATATCAATAATAAGTAGAATATTTGGCTATGTAGGTGGTTCAGTGAAGTACTTGTAGGTACAAATCAGAGGTATATATTGTCATACAATATTTTGATGGGTCATTAAATATGTCAACCATCAGTGATTGAGCCCCTTTAAGTATATTTTCATTTCTGATAAAGGCTATTTCAATTTGATAAACATTATTAAAAAATCCTGCAGTAAAATAGATTTTTGGATAAAAGGAAAAAAGGACCAAGATTTAACACTCTTGAATAGTGATGTAGTTTGTATAGTTTTTCTTAAAAGTGATTTAATTTGTAAAGTTTATCACATCTGCTCTGTATTGTACAAATGATTTCACTTATAACTGTAAGAAGCTTTGCAGCAATTAACTGAAAGCATAAGTAGTATTAGTACTATTACCTAACACATTTTACTTGTTGGGAATCTCATAGTTATTTTATAAGTTTATCATAAAGTTAACCTTTAAAACAATATTAAAGAATAGTCTGATGCACAATTCATCACACAGGGAGACAGAAGGCACCCTCATTTTTATTTCATGCATGGTAGTCTGCTGAACATTTTGTTGGTGCATACTAGGTTTAAATAAAGTATAATTTTGTAAGTAATAAAAAGTAGACTCCCATCCCTCCCATGTCATGAATTCTCAAACTGCTGCAACAATGAATTTGTTTTTAATGATATAAATATATAATTTCTTAATAAGTGCAGGATTTTTTTATTTTATGACACACGTTTTTTAGTTAATCAATTTCATATCTGTTTGCATATATCTATTTTATTATTTAATCAATTTTGAACTATTTTATGATGTAAACATACTGTTACACAATCTGTCAGAGTTAAAAGAAGATCTGAAGAAAGCACCAAAACCAGAAGAAAGAAGAGAGTCGACAGAAAAGAAATTAACTCCAGCTGAATACAGAAGACTTCATCCGTGCGTAAACTTTTTCATTGCAATAGTTTTTAATATTGTCACCCACAAATGTAATTCAATAGTTTATCTTTATTTAAAAAAATTCTTCAACCTGTAAAATATAAAATAAAAATTCAGATGCCTCATACAATTTAGATGCTATAAATTTCTATAATATTATATTTATAATAAATACTTTTAAATTAATTATTGAAGGTAACACTTTAGCAATGCTAATCTTATCTGAGGCCTTTTGGTACTAAACTGACAAATATTTAATACAATTTACTATACTGGTATATCAAAGGCCGTGGTAGGTACTATCCTGTCTGTGGGATAGTGCATATGAAAGATACATTGCTACTAGTGGAAAAATATAGTGGGTTTCCTTTCTAAGACTATATGTCAAAATTACAAACTGTTTGACATCTAAAGCCGATGATTAATAAATCAATGTGTTCTTGTGGTGTTGTTAAACAAAAACATACTTTAACCATGACCTTAAGGTGATCGCATTTCTTTCTTGTGTTACCTGTATGCATTGTATTACAGAATTGTTTTTCTTTCCAACAGGAAAAGACCAGCAATAAAGTCCATTATTACGTAAGTAAAGCATTTTATCATTTAATTCAAACTGATCTTACAATTGAAATTAGACATGTCATTTTGTTTAAAAGACATTTTACAATGCGTTAACAAACAACAAAATATCTCTGGTGTTTTGATGACATTAGGCTAAGATCATACCTATCCCAAGATGCAATCTCTGACTTTTTGTCTTCTGCTCCATGGCACTAGGTAATGATCAGGAAAGCACTGTGGCTTATTGATAGTGCTTCCTAACACCAGACAGTGAGGACTAGTGGTGATTATAAAATATGTTGCACTAGTTACAAAAACAGATGAACATCTGTACAATCGGAGACAAGGACTGGGATGTGGAAGTGCAGGTTCTGTTGGAATAGGAAGAAAAAGACCTCAAAGAGAAGAAATAAGAATGATGGTCATGGGGAAAAAGAGAAACCAGTTCTACTACTTGAAAGATAATAATACATGTGTATTTGTGAAGTAAACTAAGTTAGAAGTAAAGATGGTTTAATTTAACAGAGCAGATGTAAGGTGTGTTGGACCATTGTCTTTCAGTCAGAGATCACCGGCTGTTGTTTCCATTTTGCCCTCACCAAAAGAAGAAGCACACTGGCTTTTTAAGAAATCTGAGCCAGTGGCCACAAGGTATGAATCGTCAGTTTTATGCCAAGTAAACTAACAGCAGCTTGTAATGCTGAAGTTACTCATTAAAGTGTGTACTACTTGCTAATATTATATATCTCTGAGTTACATGCAGTATCATATATGTATAATTATAATCAGGGTTAAGGTTAGGGTTAGGGTGTGTAGCACTTTCTAATATTATAAATCTCATAGTTACATGCAGTATCATATATGTATAGTTATAACCAGGGTTAGGGTGTGTAGAACTCGCTAATATTATAAATCTCATAGTTACATGCAGTATCATATATGTATACAGTCAAACCTGTCTTAAGAGATCACACAAGGGAGTACATAAAGTGGCTGCTTAAGACAGGTGGCCGCTGAGTACATGTTGCAACATATATAGTCTTTAAAACATTTGTTGTTGTTTCTTGTTTTACCATCTCTACCGCTAATCAACTTTTGAATCTCATTCAGAAATAATGCAAATGGAATGTATTAAATTAACCGTTCTCTACAAGTTTTTTTCTTATTCCATTTAATTATTTAATTCCTACTTCATGCAGTGTATTGTCATAGTAAGTGAATCTACAAATGTCAAGTGTAACCTGCCCAGAGGCAATTAAATACATTCCAGAGTCATACTTTCTTAATTGATACACAGTAGAGGTGTCTGGACTGAACGGGTACTGGTATTCCTGAAGGTGTGAAGATCGGTTATTTGCTGCACCTTATCGCTGTTGTTAAAATATCCCTTTTCTATAATAGTAAGACTTTACTGTGACCGCTTAATGCAGGTATTTTAACAATTTGGGATCCGATTTAGGTGGAAAAAAATGTGGCCGCTTAAGTTAGGTGACCGCTGAGTACAGGTGGCCGCTAGGACAGGATTGACTGTAGTTATAACCAGGGTTAGGGTGTGTAGAACTTGCTAATAGTATACATCTCATTATATTATATATATATGCAGTATGACATAAATAAAATTATAACCAGATTAGATGTGATAATGAACATGTAATATCTTAGATACACTGACAGTTGAATTTTTCTTGACTTCACCTCAACTGAGGTTGAACCAGAGTTTCTCTATGAGAGACCAGCTAATCAGCTTACAAATTTCCCACCAGCTAAAGCCAGTAGGCAGTGCATTATACAAAAATTACTTCATATATTATTGTACATTTTCCATTTTTTGTTAAAATTTTGTTAGCTTCCAAGTCACAAAAATGGCTTTGGATCATTTTATAAGCTTGTATTTATTTTTTCAATAAAAATGTGTCCTTTAATATATATTTTTTCATTTATGGCACAGAATGATAGCTTAATAGTGAGATTACAGTAAGGTGCTACCGTCAGTGCTTATCATATCCTGTTGTTTTCATTTAAGCTTTCTGGCTCAAGCTATGCAGGCTAGTAATATCAAAGAAGATGCAGTACTAGATGCACAGATCAAAAAGAACTTGACCATTAACCCAAAGAAATACAAGTGAGTCTTTATTTACTGAACTACGGCTCAAGCATTCTGCTCTGGGCATGCAAGTCACTGCCTAGCTGTTAATGTGAGAATAAACCTGCTGTTGTGACATAGCCTAAGCTAGCTACATTTACTGATCAGTAGCAGTTATCTTGTATATCACTATTCCACACAGGACATCACATACCATGCATACACAAAGTACTTGTAATATCTTCAGTATTCAGGTGTTTCTGTGTGATTTCGGGTTGATGTATTAACCAAACCTAACATTTCTGGCCATCAGTACAAAAATAAAATCAACGAAAACTAAGTAAAAAGACCCAGAAGTGTTTGCACAATTTGACGGATTCCCTCCCCATAATTTAATGTTAGGCACAAAAACCATCGTTCATTATTACACATAGTTCTCAAATAGTCCAGCTAGCGACAAAACACTTAACTTGCTGTACATTAGGGTATTTCATTTATGTGGTTTTATTTGCTTGCTAACAACTACAATGAAGTACTCTCCTACCTTTAATTACCATTAGCCGGCCTCAGTGGCATCATGGTTAGCCCATTGGTCTACAGGCTGGTAGGTACTGGGTTCGGATCCCGACTCCAGATACGGACTCCAAACCTTGAGTGAGTGCTCTGCAAGGCTCAGTGGGTAGAAGTAAACCACTTGCACCGACCAGTGATTCATAACTGGTTCAACAAAGGCCATGGTTTGTGCTATCCTGCCTGTGGGAAGCACAAATAAAAGATCCCTTACTGCTAATTGGAAAGAGTAGCCCATGAAGTGGCAACAGCGGGTTTCCTCTCAAAATCTGTGTGGTCCTTAACCATATGTCTGACACAATATAACCATAAATAAAATGTGTTGAGTGCATTATTAAACAAAAGCATTTTTTAAAAATTACAATTAGATTTCCCCATGTTTTGTCTGGAGACAAATTGATGAAAAAACTTTAAGCTACAATTCCACAGATTCCACATATTAAATTGTAACCATGTCACCTACATCAAGTTCACTGAGATCTATGGATCTCCTAGACAAAAAGCACACAATATTTCATCTTCTGAATTTTTTACCACTCTTCAAGACGGACGGAAGCCTCCGAAGTATGTGATGTAATTAAATTAATCTGACATCATGACAGCCACTTTATATCTTTCATAACGTTATTAGATTACATCACATTCTTCCATCTCTCTTGAAGAATCTTCCATGAAAAACCCCATCAAAATGGCAGCTGGCAAAAAAGTACATGTTTTTTGTCTAGGGAATCCATAATGAAGTTGATATGAGTAATATGGTTACAATCTAGTATGTGGAATCTGTGTCACAAAATGTGGGTAAACTCAAATGGTAATTAAAGGTAGGAGAGTAATTTATTGTAGTTGTTAACAATGTTATTCAGACTTTATTTAATGTGATGGTCTCATTACACTGAAAATCATTAGCCAATGAAATTCAGGTTTCTGCAGTTTTTTTAACAGAAAGTAAAACCTGTCTGTCACAGTCACACTAGATGGCCTTTGATTAAAGATTTACATATATTTGCACACAAAAGGAACATATTTAAGTAGCCCTTTATAGACAGATTGTGATTTTCTAAATGTTACAATTTGGATGTTCAATTAAGGGTTTGGTCACAGCACAATTTCAATGACCATTTAAAAGGTTACTGACTAAAGCACCAATTTGTTTTTCAGAGTTGGTATTCTTGGCGAACCCTACAACCTGTTTAACAGCATGACACTGACCCCCGTGGGAACGGAAACTGAGGAGGAGACGGAGGGTGATGGGGAATGTAAAGAGTAAGTGGTTGTTAATGTGCTGAAAGACAAAAGAAACACCATTTTCTATACACATTTAAAAAACAGTTGATATATACACATTTGAATTCATAGTTACACAAAGTGGTGTTTCACTTCTTGCAGTGAAGTGTGATTCCATAGGAATTAAATAACAACTGTAAACTATCAAAGATATTCAGTAAAATTATTTATTTATCAACAGGTGTTGAATTTCTTTTCGTGTGGTAGTATATTTTATTTTATGTGGGTCAATATATATATATACTGTAAATATAGAAAGTTCTGCGAACAACAAAGTACTGCGAAAACTGCGATGAACTAACGATCGCAATACTTTCTCCACGCAGTTTTATGTCGTTGATTTTTTTCTCTTTCCAAAAAAAAAAGAAAAACAAAGTATCAAAATAATATTTAGTAATTTAATAATCGACCAGTCATAAGCAAACATGTTCAGTCTTTGTAACTTGCACATTTACTTACTTTGGCCTAGTAATCCTGCCAAACGCCATCCCCTGAGAATTATTTCTTTGTCTTTCGACAACTTATCCATGCAGGCCACAACCCACCGAGCATGAATAGGCTTGATCACACTTATTCTTAAGTCAACACTTTTGTCATTCTTTTCTTTCAAGATCTTAGCTACAGTATCAGCATACCACTGAGTAAACCTTTCCTTCATGGCAGATTTAAAATCTCCGTTCACGGATAGCTCACCAGTGCAGCCAGCCGGAACAAATATAATTTCGAATGACCGTTTGTGTAACAAGTCCAGAAAAGATTTGCATCTGTGGGTGGCAAAAACATCAAATATTGCCAAAGATTTTTTGGCGAGCTGGAAGTTTGAGTTCTTTTTTCACTTTTGTTGTATATGCAACCAACACAGAATCGACATACTGCAACATGGTTTCTTCGTTACTCCAGTGATTGGCTGAATGGGTCACGTGCCTAATGTTCAGCAAATGCTACATGTGACAATGAGTTGTTCACTTCACACAAAGTAAAAGTATTTTTTTTTATGTGCACATGCTTAGCTGAAAACGTCAGCTTGCCAATTAACTGAAACAACACGTGGTCTAAGTTTTCACTCCTTGCGGCTGATGATAAAACAACGTTATTGTGGTAAGTTTTAAATACAGTTTTATCAGCTGAGGTCGCAGTACTTTCTACACGCAGTTTTGGCCATTGTTGACTACTCGCAATACTTTCATAACGCAATACATAGTAGATTTACAGTATATTTTTTTATTTTTTGTTTGTTTTGTTTTGTGGTAGTATATTTTATGTGTGTAAGTATATTTTGATGTGTTTTTTAATTATGATTAATTTTCTAAATAGAATGTTATAGCCACACATTTTGTTTTTCCAGAACGGGAGAGGAAGGTACAGGCGACAAAGGTCACACCTCAGGTATCGGTAGTCTTTGTTTTATTCCTTATATCATCCTCCTGTTAAAAGTGTTGTATTCAATACTGGTGACCATTCTATATCTATGCAGATTCCTAAGTTTGTAAAGTTGAAATAGTTTGTGAACTCCTCTTACATGAATAGGTGAATAGCTAATATGGAAACATCAATATCACATTAGTTACTATCCACTCTAACTTTTTTCATGAACATGAATGGTGGTTGAATTACTACATAGACATTTGAAGTTGATTCTTGAATATAATAAGTCATTTGTCAGTACTAGTTGTAGCAGCTTAAATAGTCCGGTTTAGGAAAAATATTACAAATTTCTGATATACCCTTTGAAATATTTCCTTGATGATTACAAGTAGGTTGACCTCTGTAGTACTTAAATAACCCATTGGTTTGAAGTAATTGGTTATATGTAGTACTGATTACAAATGTACACATGGCATGGTGCCAGTTGTATCACAGCAACACGATGCGGTACTCTCGCATGAGGGTGGCCAGCTAAACAATTTTGTAGTTGACCCATGTTGATTTTGTACACGGTACTTATCATTTGAAAGAATTCCCTAAAATCAATGGTCACCTAACCCTCTCGATAGTGTATTTTTTGCAGAATATATTCTGACATAGAAATAGTATTGAACTGCATGATGGTATGGAACCTAAATCACTACTTCACATTTGTCTTATAAATCTTCACTCCACATCTCAGGTTTATAAATCACTACTCCACATTTGTCTTATAAATCCTCACTCCACATCTCAGGTTTATAAATCACTACTCCACATTTGTCTTATAAATCCTCACTCCACATCTCAGGTTTATAATCACTACTCCACATTTGT
>JAECMU010414056.1:0-13768 GCA_016106625.1 Dracogyra subfuscus
TACTGGCCCCAAGTGGACAACAAGAAGTCTGTAAGCTTCTGGGTAATAGAAATTTATTCTTACAACTGTAGAAAGAACTATGGAATTTCACCTTTTTAAATTTTGAAGAATATCTCATTTTTATCCATGAATAATAAGACATTTTCAAGGTTCTTGTCATGTCATAGGGTTTAACGTGCACATTCAGAACAAGCTGTTGTAGTGCATGCCTTGGTTCTTGGTAATATTGTAAAAATAATGTGAGATGTTATGTTGAAAATGTTGAAAACATCAATAAGGAGTATAATAATATGAAATTTTGTTGTTACTGTAAAGTGGTTGAAATAAAAAGAGGAAGCTTGTAAAACTAGACTCTTGCTAGTGCTAAGAGAATAAAGATATGTATGGCACTGTATATATTCCCTGTACCTCACTGATGTTTATTGGTTTTTGCTTATTTGAAGACTGCCCTGGACGAGGCTGTAAAGGACAATGGATGCATGTGGTTTGTTCCTGGCTCACACCACAAAGGCTTGAGACCTCACAGACCTGTCAGAGAAGGATGCCATGTGAAGATGTGTGATGGTATTGAGGTACTCTCCATTACATTCACAGTTTATTCGGACCATTTTCTCCTTCCTCTTTCAAACTCTTTAACAAAAATGCACCATTCCCATTTAAACCAATACATAGGCATTTGAAGATGCCAACATCTGTTATTATTTTGACTTTCAGTTGGACCAATGTTGAATTAATGAGGCCAGTACCCTCCTTCCCCAACTCCAATCTGATTCATTTGCCTTTATAGTAATATTTTTGCACTGTCTAATTGTTTGTAATTCATAGTAATGTTTTTTCTTCCTAATAAAACTTAGTGGGTTGAACCAGTTATGGATCACTGGTCAGTGCAAATGGTTTACACCTACCCATTGAGCCTTTGCGGAGCACTGACTCAGGGTTTGGAGTCGGTATCTGGATTAAAAATCCCATGCCTTGATTGGGATCCGAACCCAGTACCTACCAGCCTGTAGACCGATGGCCTAACCACGACGCCACTGAGGTCAGTGCCAGATCAGTGGTAAAGCACTTACTTGATGTGTCATCTGTCTAGGATCAATTCCTGTCAGTGGGCTATTTCTCATTAGTGCACCAAGACAGGTATATCAAAGGCCAAGGTGATCTGTCTGTGGAATTGTGCGTATAAAAATATAAAAGATCACTTGCTATTAATGATAAAATTAAGCTGGTTTCCTTTCTAAGACTGTATGTTAAAATTACCAAATGTTTGACATCCAGTAGCCAATGATTAATAAATCAATATGCTCTAGTAGTGTTGTTGAACAAAACACACATTTAAACATCTTATTATAACAGACATTTCATTGTTCTCAGGCATGTTACCAAGGTGTTTTTAGATGGTGTAAATCTTCTTTTGAAATTATTTTATATTTTACATTATTCTTGGCTTAATAGAAAAATTAAATATCAGCCATAAAATGTGCAATTTTGTTCATTAAGTAACCTCTTTCAAATTTTTTTAGAAAAAAAGGAATAATAACCTTGACATTGCTAATGATCTTGGGTTATAATTTGCCTTTTGAAAAATTCCTCGTGAATGGTACATTCGTTTTCTGATTATGTTTAACAATCTTGTTATATTTACTAGGATGAAGGATTCGCTGCTGAGATATCTCCCGGCTCATGCACTCTGCATCACGGTCGGATGATGCACTACACCCGTGGCAACTCCACTGACAAGCCACGCAGGGCTTTTATTGTTGTGTACCGTCCGGCCAGCATGGTGGAGGAATTCCGAAAACAGGGATTTGATCATGGGAAGAAGGTAGGCAATAAATAGACAAATACAATACTTGTATTAGGGGACAGTCACAATTATCATTTACAGGACCATACAAACAGTATGCTTGGGAAAAGGGATTAATGTTAGAGTACACGTTAACAAAAACAAAATGTTGTCTAGTTTAGAGGTTATTTTCTTTACTGATATTTATAAAATGGACCATGAAATTTTTTCAGTTTTGATGGAATTCTTGTTGACACAGGGGCAGGGTTTGAGAGGGTTCATTGTATTTGATTTCTGAAGAGCAGAGGTGGAAGCCAAAAAGACTACTGGGTATACTTATAAAAATGCTGATTTGTTTGTTTCTTCTTTATTTTTAAAGAGTTTTATTCCATGAAACATAATTGCCACATTTACATAATTTTGCTTCATACTACAAATATTTTGCTACCTTGAGTGGATCAACGGCAGATCACATATTTGAGGTCTGATGGGTTGTAGGATCAAATGCCCATGGTGGATCCTCAACTGGGTTTCTCCTATTCCAGCAAGTGCCCAAAAACTGGTATGTGCTGTCCTTTGTGGAAAAGTTTATAATCAGTAAAAGTAATCTCTGGCAGAACGGGTTTCTTCTCTCACAATTACCATATGTCAGACATATCCAGTGTATGTCTTACATGTATCACAAAGTGCGTAACTACATACATTTACAAGGCTTAAACATTGAGTTTAAGAAAAACAGGCTTTGTAAATCTGGTCTATGTAGTACACATTTTAGTTTCATTTTTTAATTCTTAATTGTTTTACAAGATTTGATAACATTGATATGAATTATCTTTCGTTTCTTTTTTTAGGATTTGAAGAAAATATTGAATAAAACAAACTTGTCATAATGTTATACAGCAGTATGATGAAGAGGACAGGAAATGGAATTATGGGTCATTATCAGATAACAACCCAAATTAATGTTGCCAGCCTTTAAGGAGTTAATTTGTACCTCATTACACGCAGGATTCTCATGATTTGTAACTAAATAGTAACTTACAATATAAAGTAATTACTCTACCCATGGTATTGTTTCTCGGGTTCACTGACTATGAATTGTTTAGACCAATGCCGTCATGTGTCAGCAAAATCACTTTGTTGCCATGTATAGGGCGAAGCGATATAGTGTCAGGACTGTCATCGATATGGGGGAATAATTCACAAATAAATCAGTTATTAATATTATCAAATGTTATTTTCTTCATATTCCAGCACATAAACATCAATTTCATTTACTACAAATATTTTGGAGGCGAATGATACTATGTTGTCAAGTTTCATGTCTGTACCATAATGCGATGTTAACAGAGGCAACATTAATATAACCTATGCTGATTTAAATAAGGTTATTGTGTGATAATTTGAAAGTGATCATTACCACTATTTTATGAGCATTGCAGACAAAACAACTTGGCCACATCAGTACCATAAGGCAGAATTGCAATAGATTCTTTGAATTTGGCTGTTAAATGACCTCATAACTTGTCAAAAGGAATGGAATGTTGAATATGGCACCATGAAACTTTGCATACAAGTATGCATTTTAAGTAAATAGTGTCATTTCTGTCAAATGTAGTCAGTACCATAAAACATTTTTCCATTACGGTACCGACACCATTTTACATAATGACAGACATAATGGGTACCATAAAGTGCAAAATAGATATTAATATTTGTAATTTGATATAATAGTTTACTAAATTATACCAGAATAACTCAAAACTACCTAATAAAAGTATTTACAGGCACTTAATGTGTACAGTTTCACATATTAAATTGAACTTATAAAAATCTGAAATACAGTATGTTTTTGAAACTTTGTATAGTATGTGTATAGGTATTTAACTATACCAGATTTCATGAGTCAATGGTCTGTTGTTGCCATTCATTAATTGTTTCTGGTGCGGACCCTGTCCCATAGGAAGATATTGGTGATTTCAATTGTTTGTGCCCCCACTCGCACTGAACTTCAAAATGGCTCTAAAATCTGTGTTTAATGTATAAATATGATGGATGTATTTAGTTTTAGAAAAATTAGATTGACAGAAGTGGAGCAAACAGTCCATTAAAAAAAGCAATAGCTATTTAAATTATTACAATATATGCATGAACACAAAAACTGATATAATTATTCATTTTAATTTAGGTATTTGTTTACCACTTTTCATTCATCTCGAATACATTTTTTGTTTTAAATTGACAGATAACATTCCATAAAAGTGATGTGCCTTGTAACATTATTTCAATTACTATGTTCACAAGTTGAAAAACACTTGCCTGATATGCAGTCTGTTTCAGATCGACCCTCATCAGTGGGCTATATATTGGGTTATTTTTCATCGCATTCCAGCCAGTGCATGATATACCAAAGGCCATTGTGTGTGCTATTCTGATTGTGGAATAATGCATATGAAGAGATGACTTGCTAATAATGAAAAAATATAGCACATCCCTCTACAAGACTTGTCAGAATCGCCAATATTTAATATTCTGTAACAAAAGCATTTTGATATTTAATTTTTTTTATGCTTAACTGTTTGTCACTGGCAGACGTATATTTTTTAATTGTGCAATAAATTGTATGTTTGTTTTTTAATTTAAATGTTTTATAATATAACATTTTATGAAGTTTCAGAAAATATAAGTAAAATAGTGCTATTAGTCTAGTGAAACTAAAAATCCGAATTATCTTCACAGTAGAAACATCTCATTTCAATGTACCGTAAATGATGTCATTTGTTGATTATTTAAAAAAATTAAATTTGTTACATTCATGCAATATGTCATCCCATAGGTGCAGCTGTAGCAATGAGAGTTTATTGATTTCTCGATGAACATAAAAATTACCTTGTCAGGGAACGTCATATCTGATGACTTCATTTTATATTGGTAATTTGTTTTATTAAGCATTGTCTTTGACCAAAAAAAGAAGACAAAATAATATTTGAAATTTTAGTATTGTTAGGTTTTATTTCTTTTACGTTCATCAGGATATGATGCAAACTTGTGTGAACGGCTTCACCGATTCAGGTTACAGATGATTGTTTTTCATATCCTGATAAACATAAAAGAAATAACAATCCTTAAATACATTTTGTATTATTTAAATGATTTAAAACTCATCTTGTAAAATGTGCAATTTCGTATTGCACTTGTCATGCATGCCAAAGTCTTATAACTCAAGAGAGAGAAATATCCCCAAATAACGAACTAGTGTGTTTTAAACATTTATTGACATATACCAGTATTTCCATTTAAAGTCATGTTGATGTTTTGCCATTATGTTTAATAGCTATTTTCAACCATTATACCATAATAAACTTAATAAATTGTACATGTATTGTTTTTGTGTGTAATGTGGCTTTACTCTCAAATTACCATGAATGTATATAACAAGAAATTTCAAAATAACAACGAAACACAAATTGTTTGATACATGTTTTTGCATTTATTACACATTTCAACAATGAAACAGCAGCTTTCTTGAAGAGGCCGAGAGCTGCCGACCCAACACAATCTACCACATAACCATGCAATACTTAAACAAAGAAGTCAACATGTTAATCACACAGACAACAATAATCACATCTGTGCTCATATAAATGCAATTTCATTTGTAACAAAACAAAATTAACTTGTATCAGTTATATATTGATTAACTGAACTGAAGATAAATTATAATAGATTTTATTTAAAATGTCTATTATTGTTTATAGCAAAGATGGGGGTGAAAAAGAAAAGAAAAAAAAAAATCAACATTCTTCTGAAATTTTGTGATCAGAAAACAACAAACAAGATACATCAGTACATACATATATAAAATACAAAAAAAACAAATGAATAAAAAGGCACTAATGAGTTTTGAGTATATGAAATGTAACCAAAATCCTAAAATGTATTAATGTAGTGTGTGCAAATATGAATAAAACCAAATTGGTGATTAATCAACACAATTTAACAAATCATGTAACAACATGTTCTGTGAACCAGTGGAATTCTGTACCATTCCCTAGCCTGTATAATAAAAGACGTGGAAGAAAAAAGATCTTGAATGTGTTTTATTGTAAAAGAGATCTGTACGTTTTACATGGTTCAGCTTGCAGAACACAACAAACATTCATTCCTGTGTATCGATGCAATACTTCGCAAGTGGTTTCACAGATTCCAAAACAAGACAATGAAGTACAAGTTAGAATTTAGAAAGAACAACATTACAGAATATCCATAACAGTATAAATGTCACGAAAACATATTACCATAATCCTCACTGAACTGCGGGAAGTAATTTAGGACAAGTGGAAGTTATTTGCTTAGACACACATACAAACACACAAAACATGAACCGGATACATTGTTTAATGCCAACATATTTTTAACTGTTACAAAATTGTGGCCAAATTCACTTCTGCAAGTTAGAAAGATCGTATTTAAGATGGGATAAGGGCTAAAATAGACTAAGCATTCATAATCTTATTATAAAGATGGAAATGTTTAAGAAAAACATTTTTTGTTGGGTTTTGTTTTTTTGGGAAACAAAATAGTTATACCGATGGTATAAACCAGTGAATTAAATATGTAAATATATTAATGGAAAAAAATTCCCGTTAACCACATAAATACTCCCAAAACAAATGGAAAATAAATAGTTGACATTTGTAACTTGTGTGAACACACCATAATTGTGCAAATGATCTCCTAATATCGATCCCACCCTAGCTAAACGTCATTAATGCAATGCTCTCTTTACATGTAACTTGCTTGTACAACCACAGACATTTATCTCTGAATTTATCTATAAATACCAGATCACTTGAATAGAGATTAAAAGACATAAATACACTCTTGGACAAGTTCAGAGCATGTACAACCATGGCCATCTAAAATGCAAACATACTGATGAATCCACCAGTTTAACCAAATCCACCAATGGCAGCAGACCATTGCAGAATGTACACAAAGCACATACAGCCAGAGCAATCTGCAACACAAACCACAGCTGAGCCCAACATGGATAAAAAGACCATTGGAGAGGCAAGACACATCTGCAAAACCGATTCCCATAACAATTCCATGCAATTAAATGTCTCGCCTACCATAAGATTTTGCGGTGTACTTTGATGAACATTCATAGGTGCTACTATAAACCAAGTTTCATTGACCCTTTATATTTTGTGAAAAATGGATCTAAACATGACACTTCAAAGTTAAACATAAAAGTTGGGGCCATTGCCACAGCAACCTTCAGAAAAGTAATATCTTTATCTTGCCTTGTTACATCATAAAGGCGAGACAAAAATGAACTATAATGGTGATCTAATTTTGTCAGTACAACCTACACCAGGGGCACCATGGACCGTAGGAAATTGTAAACCACATATGGGGTGGGGCTTGTTTTTCCAAGGAAATAAATAAATGTGAGACACGTACATAACCTAACATGATAATTTAAAAATCGGATGTGATTTGGCCTGATACCGATGTTCACATATTATTGATACCCATGAACACAAGATGGCCACAAAACATCCTCAAGTCCAGTCTTACCATGAACCATAACTTTTAAAAACAGATCAATTTAACACACTACTCATTCTCTAAGTACAAAATGACAATCCTGAAATAAGATACAAAAAAGCCCTATGGATATATCCTCCAGACCAATAACAGATACAAGACAACATGTTAAACATTCAACAAATCCTCCTTACAAACAAAATGTACACCCAACAGTCTGACATGGAACAGTTGGTCACATTATCACCAACACCTTTCAAGAAATGTGAGAAAACCAGGCAAACGTAACAAGTACATCACACAGTTAACACCAAACAGAACATGTAGGTAACAACTTTCAAACAGCTTCTTACATCAAATTTTCAAAAAGTGTCAATAAGATACAAGACAGAAAAATAAGGTAATGACTCACAATAATTAAACACAATTTAATAAGCCCATCCACCACTGTCAATATTAGTGTGTGCATACAAACTCCATGCTACATGAATAAAGTAAAACCACCTTCTCGACAGAAATAGCAAAATTACATTTATTGTTGAATAAACAAACAGCTTTTAGTATTTAAAGAACAATGTATAGATTAAGAGAAGAATAATAGTGTTACCTCCCATTTTGTTTTGTTATAATTTTCACAATGACTTTCTTTTTTTTAAATATTATATACACATACCCGGTATATTTAGTTACTGTCTCAAAGTTGATTTATATATTTTTTAATATATATTATGTTAACGATGGTATTTTGATTTTTTTAATAAAAAAATTGTGCATATTTTATTATTGTACAAACATCCAACAAACAAAAAATAATTAATTCTATTTTAAGAGTAATTTTTGTTTTAAGTTTGTGCATTGCAAATTTCTAACCCTGTTTTTCAGACATAGCTTTTATAAATGACTATCTAAAATCTTACATCCTACATCTGTGACTATTCTTATGTAAAGGAATAGAAAATATCTGGTAACCAATTAAGTCAGTATGCAATGAATGCATGAATCCTGCATGCAATGAAAGTCTATTAAAAATATTTACCAGGTAAGACAGCTAAAAAAAATAATTGTTAACAGTATTTTTAAAAATTATTCTTACAAAGAAAGAACAATATAGTACAAAATGTTGAAATAATCTTTGGATTCTTGTATAAGTATGATTTCCTGCATACCTACAACAGGACGGGTACCATGGTTAGTAGACTAACAATGGTTTGAAAGGAAAAGGCAGTGTTATGATTCATCTGTAAGGAAAGTACTATCAACTGTCCAACACTGTGGCTGTTAAAACACAGAAGATGATTTACACAAAGACAAAAGTTAATAATTTCTTTTTCATTTTAAAATATTCTTTTCTTTTCATTAGCAATATATATTTCTCACTACACTACATGCATGTTAGTCTATCTGCAGATATTCATCTTAAATTAAACAAATAAACATTACAACTAACTTGCAATAATTGTCCATCAAAAAACATATACAAACTGGGCATAAAATCAGTAATCTATTTTGCTTTTAAATACAAAGCAGTAAATAAAAACCAAGGGTATAGTACAAAAGAATACCACCTCAATTCAGACCGTGAACAAATATAATTCCAGACTGCAATGACTCATTTGTGGTAAATTCTTGGATTTATTAAATTGGTTATTATGGAACTTAAATGATAGTAGTGAATATTGTTTTTATTTATTTATATATATTTTTTTATTAAAGCCACTGACTTCACTTTCTGAGGTATGAATGTATGTTTTTCGTTTCTCATAAAATTTATTTTGACCAAATACAAATATATGTTGAATTTGCCAAAATTAATCAAATAAGCAAAATGTTATAGGTAATGAGTAAGTTAATGGCCAAAAAGCTGTAATGAATGAACATGAAAGATTTTGGAATGGGCAAATAATTAATTAAAAGGATATTAACCAGAAGCATAAATTAATTACTACTGTAATATAAATCATGCCACCTGTCACATTTCAAAACAAATACAAAATTATTTTTTAAACTACTGTTAAGTAGGTATCAATATAATCACTCGCTGACAACAAAAGAACAGAATTGTTTATCTTAAATGAATACTTGAAAATAAACCTTCCTACAAAAAGTAAACATAATATGGTACATACACTGCACCTATAAATAAGCAAACAAAATCTAGGTAAGTAAATATTTCTGGCTGAATTTCTGTTTAACTTAAACATACTGGGTACTAAAAATATTGCTAATAAATTATTGCCTAATATATTTACAAATATATGCTATAAATGAACCAAAAAAGAATATGGAGAATTCAATGTCACAATACTATTATACAAAATGTAGTACAAATACTACTAGTAAATTTCCTGTTATTGCAAAAAATAAGCAGAGAAAACTGAATTTTTTTCACTTAAAACAAAACATTTTTGTATGGTCCCAAAGCCGTTGAAACAGGCACCTTCGATAATACTCACCAATTCACAAAGGCCACTTTAAATACAATGCATATCCTTTCTGCATATAAATACATCTCTTTTATTTTCTCTATTATGAAGCTTTAGCCTATGGCCCGATAGCCGACTTGAACAATAATTGTATACAGTATTAACCTGAAAGTGAAATGAATGGATAAAGGCCATTGTTTATAAATAACTTACATTAAATATTTTTTTGGTCACTGTGTTAATTTAATTTTGATGTCCATGTCCTAGTTTTAATAGAAAACAAAATTAACAACCACCTGATGTAACTTGATGATAAAATAATAATTTTGAATGGGACCAACTAAAAGGCTTGGGTATGTATGAAAAGTTATGGATCGTTTTAACATTGTACAAGTAGTTATATTTGCAATAATATTTGCAATAATATTGGATACTGATATGCAATTTTACTACAACGTGAATTGCTAACAGCATACTTCTACTACATTAGGCAATGACAGAAAAAGACAAACTTATATGAAATAAATAAATACAGCAAAAAAAATTGAAGTGAAAAATAATTCCCATTTTATGGCAAGAGTTCTACATGTAGATATTCTCCACAATATAATTCCCACAATACAAACTGAATTAATGGACACATCGTAAGGTTTTCAACAAGTACTGGAAGCATGTGTAAAATATATCTGGTGATATGCTGATGGTATCAGTTTATTTAATCAACCTTAGTTACACAATATTTTATCACCGTCACATTTGTGATTTTGGGATCAGCCAACAGGTCTATGCCGCCTATACAGAGGCCTACCTCTGAATCAACCTCAATCATGTCAAAAGTTACCATTACTAAAACAAAATTGTTATTTATAAATTATTCCTAATATTGTGTTGTACAAATTTGGCAGAACAATTGCCTTACCAACACAACCACAGGCAGGACTACATGTAGCTCTGGGTGAGCACAAATGTTTTTGCTACTTTTATTTTATTTTATAAAACTTCATTTTTTTTTAAAACCCAGTTTCAACCTACCAACATATCAATCATTACATACTTTAGACCAAATTCAACCCTCAAAATTCAGATCATATTGCGACGGCACTATAATAACAACGTAAATACCCCGTAATGATAAAATGACACTGCAGATCAATTATGCAACAATGATTTACGGCAGCACTACTGACTGCTGTGGTGAATTTTGAGAGTTGAAAATAAAATTTGTTTTTAAAATTCTCACCTTACAAATTTGTTGACAATTAGAGCTAGCCCTGATTAGGGTAATCACGACTGCTAAAAATCATGAATATATCTATCCAAATGATGCAAAGCATTTTACTTTTAAAAATATTCTTTCTTTAATAAATAATCTTAATGAAGAAAAATTTTTGGACAAAAATGGGAAGACGTGTACAATAATTTTAGCAGGAAGACTTTTTGTGATAGTCAATATCAAATACAACTGTCGACTATGACACAAAACTGTTGTAAGATTTAAAACAGAATAAAGTGGGTGTATCAAAACTGTATAAAAATGAATGTGCACTATGCATGCAACATGTAAGTGAGCTACAAAGTACAGGTACAATGCTTCAAAAAAAACAAAAAAAAAGACAAAAAAAAAATGGAACAGATACATACAAACAATATTTGTATTATGCACATGCAAATACTGTAAGAACTACATTCTTCTCATCTAGTGTCTCCTTTCTCATAGTTTTGAAAAATATTTATATCTCAATTATATTAAATTAAAATGGAATTTTTATATTTTGTAAAAAAAAAGGAAAAAAAAGGTTTTTAAAAATTAAAAGCAGATACTTAAGACATTTTTTTAATTATGTTTCTTTTTTTAACAAAAGGTAACAATTCTGAAAACAAAACAAAATGTTTAGAGAAAACAAATAAGATTGAATATTATTTAATACAAAAACATGTTTTGGGATCATCAATCTTTAAACTTTTCAGTGGTCACTTTTGTTACTGTGGCAACCATATACAGGAATGTAAAAAAAAACAAAATGAAATTTATAAAGATTTTTTTAAATATTTTTATACAAGATACATATTAAAAAAGACAGTTTAGTAATTTCAGTCATATTGTTCAATTACAACTGATGGTGTTTTCCAGTGTTGTATTCCTGGTGATGTGTGCCAGGCAATAAAGATATTATGAACACTATGAATACATGCATTTCCACAAAAGAGTAGTATCATAAACACCTATGCTGATAATAAATAACTATTATAAAATAAAACCATTGACAATTCTTGTAAACCAAGAACTTAATATTACTGCTGAGGTAAAATAGTAGACTAATAAAGTCAAGTGATCCGAAAACCCTGACATACATAACAACACGGCAGTGTGGTCAACAGTGTTCAAGCCAAAACCACAGTTAATACAGAACACTCCCGAGATGACAAATAACAAGTTAAAAAATTATAGAAGACAGGTAGCTTTTCATGTTGTTTTTTATAAACAAATTCCTGCCAGACTAGACAGAATGCTAGTACAGTTCTAAAATTTTAACTCTATTATATATTCCTGTTAACTTTGTTCTAGTCATCAACTGAGAATATTTTCATGTCATTTTTTTTTTTTAAACAAATTCCTGTCAGACTAGAAAGAAATATTAGTCGAGTTCTCAAATTTAACTATTATATATTCCTGTTAACTTCATTCTAATCATTAACTGACAATATTTTGTTTCTTTTATAAATGAACCATACTAGATTGCTGGTACATTTCTTTTTGATAATCCTAAGAAAATACCTTCACATTCTCAATCAACTTTTTACCAAAGAGATACCCATGCAGATATAAACGCCTCTTGAAATGACAATACATGTACCAATAGTGAATATATGTTCATGCAATAAATCAAATTGAATCCACTAACAAATACCAGTAGTATATATTAAACATATTATGGGTTGTGCAAAAAAATTTAAATAAATAAATTTATAAAAAGGAAATTAAGAAAAAGTGCAGAGTATATAAATAGTTCTTCATGCAAAGATTACAAGTCCTTTTTTTTAGTTTATAAAGCATAAACAGATTTAAGCCATTGCGCCTGTAAACACAACACTGAAAAATCTTTGGTTTATGATGCAGTGTCCACTGAACATTTTGGACAGGACACTTGCAAACAATGTTGTTGTTTTTGCCGACTGTTTATGGTAATGTTAGTTCAGAACTTCAGAATACAAAAGCTCTGAATACCGGTATGTTATAGTACTTTGGACAACTTGTAGATTGGGAGCTTTGCTGGGCTTCATTTTGACGATCTCAGGATTCTGCACTGTAGCAGTCAGAACAGCAGAACAACCACATAACCAAATATCAAACTCGCAATGGAACAAAAAACAACGGTCGCACAAATCGTAGACTGATACTGTAACAGACAAGAAACCCTGATTCAGCAAATTGTTTTCGTGTTCCATGAAAGCTTTAAACTCGAATACACTGCAGTCACACATCCGATACCGCAGACCGATACCAACAATGCGATGCCTGTACACACAAACGCAGGCATGCTCGAGTACACACACATGGACACATGCATTCACTATCAACTTATTGCTGCTCAACCTGCACGTGCCATTCAAACGAATCTGTCTCCAGTAGTTTCTTCTTCATTACTCTGCTGTAACACAAACTAGCCCTGCTGGTCAACTCCAGTGCTTGATTCCATCCCAGATGGTGTTTTGATCAATACCACAAACATGCCACAGCACAGGTCGAGGCCCTGGGGAATCAGTTAACTCTCAGCGTGTGAGATTCAGTCGGGGCTGCAGAGTCGTACAGCGTGTCCGTATCCTGGGTTGGCTCACCCTGTAACTGGCACAAATTGTTCAGCGTACCTGCACCGCAATCACAGAAAAACCTATCAAATCTAATAAATTCAACATCGTGTCCAGAGTGACACGTCTTTATGCAGTTTGTACATATGGCATTTTTCTCTGTTGTGTTACACGTCCGACATCTACAAATGAAAGAACA
>JAECMU010414540.1:0-13218 GCA_016106625.1 Dracogyra subfuscus
GAAAATAAGAACAACAACAAACTACTAACACTTAAATATTCAAGTAATATTGCCCAATACTGAACTATGGATATCTGAGTTACATTAAATTCAAATTGTTTTGCAAATTATTCTTAACTGCACAACTCTGTTTGATTCCGAAAATCACCAAATCTTGGAAAACAAATTGCAATACCAATAGAACACCATACATTTGTCTGTCCGTCTGTCTTGTCTGTCTGTCCATCCGTCCATCCATCCGTCTATCCATCCATCTGTCTGTCCATCCATCCATCCATCCAGTATAAAAAGGGCTGAGTTTATTTATTAATTCAGCATAAAATGAGTTGAGAAAGGTATGATGTGACACAAATTTTTGTGCTAATTAAATTCTTTGAATGTTCTAAGACTTGCCCAAAACTGAATGATGTATTGTTTAGTATTTGAATAGCCACAATAGTCAAGTTACCAACACGAAATGCAATTTCTGAAATAACTCTGAATGATGAATTACTATTATTCATTTACTACAATGAGGTTGACCAAGATTTTAGTGCTAATTAATATTTATCATTTAAGACCAAATTAAACCACTCAAATTATTTTAGTACATTTTGAAATAAACAAGGAAATACATATAAATGTATGTATATCCTACACCAGTTAGTCTAAAAATAAAAGTGTATGTATATTCAACTAAAATCGATGTATCCAAATCTTTGTTCATACATCTCTTCATCCATCCATTCATTATAAAAAGGGCTGAATTTATTTACAAGCATTCATTCAGCATTAAATGAACTGACAAAGGTGTGGTGGGGCACTATATTTTGTGCTAATTAGATTCTTTGAATGTCCCAAGACTTGTCCAAAACTGAACGGTGTATTGTTAGTTTTTGGACAGCCACAATAGTCCATTTACCAACGTGAAATGCAATTTCTGAAATAATTCTGACTGATGAACTACTATCAGTAGTTTACTACAATGAGGTTGACCAAGATTTTAGTGCTAACTAATATAATCATTCGAGACCAAATTAAATAACTCAAATCCATTTGAGTCGATTTTAAAAGAAACAAGGAAACACACAAGTAAATGTATGTATACATCCTACACCAGTTCGTCTAAAAATAAATGTGTACGTATACAGCTAAAATTGATGTGTCCAAATCTAAAAGCAATCGCTCCCCTAAGGTGTAAAGTACAAATGAAAGATGGACAGTAAATACAAACAGTGGCAGTTACATTACACGGAGTCTGATGGTGTGGAGCAAACGAGCCTCTAGGACACAAGCAACATAATGAATGACAATCCAATGATTCCGTAACGAAAGCGAATTATACACTGACCAATGATATAGAGCTCGGTCGTGCGACTAAACCGCAAGTGGATCGGGGAAACTGGCACACAGAGGAAGGACAGCGATAGAGAGAGAGAGAGAGAGAGTGGGGCCATCCTTGCAAGAGACTGGCAGCTTATTGTCCGTCTTCTCAACGCTGCTTTTTGGCATTGATTTTACCAACCGCGCCTCACACTACAGGAGCTTCAATAGCCCTGATGACCACTGAAGAAATAGTACTCCATTGTCAAACACAGAGAGTTCACATCTGAACTGGAGAAACACAAACACACACACAGATTGCTGCATCCATGGTAAGGGTTTACTTTCTTTTTAATAAATATTATTATTATATTTAATAATAAATTAGGGTTGTGAAAATATTAATCATGTCAACTTTATAAATAAATCTCGTTATTGCTTTAGTTTGCCAAATCAATAGATCTATCATGTGTTCTTGAACCAATAATACGAGATTATTGTGCCAAGTGGTGGAAATCCATCATTCACAAATATTCTACATTAAACATAAGACTAGCGACTTATTAATTGTACCTTAAAAAAGAAAGAAAAGAGATCTGACATAATAAACATAATACATTTTTGAAGTTATTAATCACCTAGCATTTGTAATTTTCACCAAATATGTTACAAAATGTGTGCATTATAGCATTTTGAAGATACACAAACTCTAATACTATTCTGAAATAATGTTAAAAAATACATGACCTATTTATTTTAATAAACTACATGTATATACAATTTAGATTTAGGTAATAACATTGTAGAATGAGTTTTCAAATTTTAAGTACAGTTACTATAATAAAATACATTTATCTAAAAACAGACAAAAGCTACATGTACATATATGCGAACAGTCAGTTTAGAGAACTAAGTTTATATTTATTTAATATCCATGTAGAATAAATCATTCTATATAAATGTCAATCACACAAATGTTATGTGTATTTAAGATTTCATGTATTGCTTTTTTTTTTTAATTTATCATACATGTCTATCAAGTGTTTACAATTTCTTAAATAGAAATCATCTGATGATATTATTCACATACTTATTTCATATATTCTGTATAGCATTCCAATGTGGTCAATAATTCATGTAGCTAAAACAACTTTATGCATCATATATTTATTAGCTTGTAATATTTTTTATTGTACTCCTTATACACAAAATATCAATACAAAGTATTGAGTGGATGGCAAAAATTTTAAAGTATTATACATATTCTCTAGCCGTCACCATTAATAACGTTAATTAAAGGTATTATGACCATCTAATCAATAACAAGTTGTCAGGAAATGTCCTAGTAGTTGGTGACCTTTGTGTTTTCCCGGTAATTACATACTATAAATAGTACGTAGCCTGGTTCCTGGGAAATATGTCTATGTGATGAAATATCGAATTAGAACTAAAATCATGGCTGTATTGAAACTGCAAGATTACATCTCATTCATTAATGAACAAGTCAAAACTAGGAATATAGATTTATTATGAATGACATATCCGTGATCTTTAATTTTGATGAATGATTCAATAATTAACATACAATAATTTTGTTTTGAGATGAAAAGATTGTATTGTTTAATGACTCCACTGGAGCACATGATCAATTTATCAATGACATTATTGTATGTCATACACTTGGTAATTCCGACACATAGTCATCATAGGAAACCCACCTGACATCCTCGTCCTCTGCCGCTAATAAAGCTGGTCTGACCCACGGCACTAACTAACGACTGCCGGTAGTAGGGGTGCATAGTAGGTGGTTACAAGTTCCTCTTAACATAATAACAATGCCAGAAGTAACTACTGAACACTCCCCGAAGTGGTCAGACTAAGCCCACAGCAAAAAGCTGATGGGGAATAACAGGTGTGTGGCACAGATAGCCACACAAGACAAGCACATGTTGTGGTTAGAGACAAGGACTGGGATGTGGAGGTGGACAGTGAAAGAAGTTGAAAGATAGGAGAAGTTGCCAGATCGGGAAGAAATGAGATGGAATTCAAAGGAGAGAAAAGGAAAGGGGGAAGTAGGATAAAAAAAATCAATAAATAAAAAAACAAATCATAGGAAACCCACCACATTTTTCCTAATGCAGCACTGGATCTTTTATATGCACTTTCCAACTGACAGGAAAGCACATAATATGGCCTTTGTCCAGTTGTGGTGAAATGGTTGGAATGAGAAAAAAATATCCAATCAGTTGAATGGATCCACTGAGGTAGTTTGATCCTGTGACACAAGCACCCCAAGCGAGCACTCAACTGACCGAGTTAAATCACACCCCTTTGTTTAAGATGAAGTAGAATAATTAGTTGAGGACTTTCCTTTCAATTAAACTTATTTTCATGCTTTTATCCATTTATATGGGCTGTCTGTCCAGGACAACGGATTAGTTGTTAGTTGGTTAGTGGTTAATGCGAGAGAGAAAAGGGTATAGTGGCCTTACACCTACCCATTGTGCCTTGAAGAAGTTGTTCTTTGCTGGAACCCGTACCAGGTCGCGAACCCCATACCTACCGGTCTATAGTCTGATGGCTTAACCACTGCGCCACCGAGGCTGGTCCTTGTGATTCATGTGGGTAACGTTGTTACAATGTTGTTGTATAATTTTCTTTTTTAATGTAAGCACTTATGTGCCTATAGATACTAAAGGTAGACTTTACAATTTATTGCTTAAGATGCAAGATAATGTAAAAACACATTCTGATTTACACGTTCAAATGTCAAAATCTAATTTCCTTCAAGGGAATTTTAAAAGATTTTCAATCCTCAAAGAAGAAAAAAAAAAGTGAATCTCTCCCAAGTGCATTGCAGTACCATAGCAATGCAAGTGGCCTAGCTAATTCATAATGCATGCAATCAATGGAGAGCCAATTGCACAAAATGAGTGCCAATAAACCACCGCTCCCGTATTTCCTATCAACCTTTCAATACATTTTAAACAGACCCATATAGCCTCCTCATAGCAGAAAAAAGCCAATGCAAGCCTACACAGAAAAAAATAATAATGTCTTTAAAATTCTGATCAAATAGGTTTTTTGCCTCATGGGATTTTCTCATACATCTTACAGCTGATTACAGCCAATGTCCAGCAAAGATTTGTCTCGCAAATCTACATAATAAATCAAAGTAAATTTTTTCCACTTTGCCTTTAATTCAAAAACAAGACATACATCAATGCTATTGTCATGGATGAACCAGATTTTGCCATTTTAATACATCCTGTGTGGAACTGCATATGTGGGTGTATATATAGCATTAAAGGCAAACTCAGATTTCAGTTAATACAGGACACATGATGAAAATGTAAAGTATGTTTTACATTTTTAAATAATACAGCACATACAGTTAATATTGTTGTGCTCGTAATTAAAGTAAAATTTCAACTCTCCCCCACCCCTCCCCACAAAAAAACAACAACCACACACACCATGTACAGTATGCACAAATAAACTAAACATTGTTAAAGAAATTGATGAGTCAAAATCTCACTGACACAGCTCACTAGATTTGATATCAGCAAATACAATTTTGTGTTATGTTACAATTATGAACAGTCATTCTTAATACATAATGGCAATTAATGGCTTGTTCATTTACAGGTATAGTCACACTAATGATAAAATAGAAATAAAGAAATGTTTTATTTAACAACGTACTCAACACATTTTATTTACACATTAAGGACTACACAGATTTTGAGAGGAAACCCACTGTCGCCGCTTCATGGGCTACTCTTATGTCAATTAACAGTAAGGGATCTTTTATTTGCGCTTCCCACAGGCAGGATAGCACAAACCATGGCATTTGTTGAACCAGTTATGGATCACTGGTCAGTGCCATTGAGCCTTGCGGAGCACTCACTCAGAGTTTGGAGTCAGTATCTGGATTAAAAATCCCATGCCTCGACTGGGATCTGAACCCAGTACCTACCAGCCTGTAGACCGATGGCCTAACCACGATACCACTGAGGCCGGTCACACTAATGGTGTTTTGATGGTGAAATGAAAATTTGTTTTGACATAGTGGTAACATTGATTTTGGCTAAATCTATGAAAGGTAACTTGCAAAGTAGATTGATAGTTCATTTCATTTCAACCTATTTTTGTGCTTATATCCATTAAGGTTCAAGCACACTGTCCTTTGCACACACATCAGCTATCTTGGCTGTCTGTCCAGGACAGTGGGTTAGTTATTAGTTAGTGGCTAGTGAGAGAGAAGAGGGTGTAGCGGCCTTATACCTACTCAATGAGACCATAAGTACTTGCTCTGGGTTTGAGCCAGTACTGGGCTGCGAACCCTGTACCTACTAGCCTGTAGTCCAATGACTTAACCATTGCACCACGGAGTTCAGCTTTATTTATAGTTTAAAAAAAACCCCTTTATTACCATATCACTACAATCTTATAATAGTGTTAATATTATACTCATAGAGGTATACTCTTATTATAGTGCATGCATCTGAGAGAAGAGCTGACTTGGGTTTTCCCCAACACCAAGTAGTGCCCCATGCCTGGTATTATATAGCAAAGGCAAAGCCCATGGTATGTAGTGTTCTATCTATGTGAAGATACAATAATAGGTTTTTGCTGTCTCAACCAAGTTTCGAAATAAGTATAAAGTCATTATTAAAAATGTGCAATTGTGTGATTAAACAAATATTCCTTATATAATATATGAAATTAACCGAATAAAGCTTAAAACAATTATTGGTGTATAAATTTCTCTTTTAATTAAGCCTACACCTCTGTTCATAAAAACTTGATAAAAATGGATACTCTGTACAGCTCCCACCCCCACCCCCTTCCAAAAAAGATTTTAAAAAGAAAAAGAAAGAAATCCCATCTAATTCAATTATTATCATTGACTTTTATTTCAGACAAAATCCGAAGCAAGGCCATTGAAAAAAAAAAACATCATCAAGTGGTGCCCTGATTAGTGTTTCTTGCATCCTCTTTGACAAGAGTTGTGGCGTGATTCATCCACATGTGTGACAGTTCAAAGGCAGCAACAACTTGCAAGCCTAAAATCAATAGAGCCAAGAAGTCTACAGGCAAAAACGCAAGATCTTCCGAGTGTGCCAATTGGCATCAGTAGCGACCAGAAGTGTTCACGACACTCTCTAACAATGCAGTCAGACCTCATTTAATTTGTGGCCGTGAGAACAGGGAGAGGGAGTTCACTGGATGCTTATGACAATCTGATGGCAGCATGAAACGAAGGAAATTAAACATGGATGGATTGTGCCCATGCTTTCAGATGTCGCCTGGTGATTGGCACTAAGAAGGGCCCGACTGTGTTAACACTATTCAGCATACTGGAGGGGAAAAGTAATTAGGCGTCAGCAGCATTGTATTCATTATTAAAGCAGCATTAAGGTGGACCAAGTGCAATTTCATTAATGCAGGGAAACATTCCAGTCCCACTAAATAGATGAAATGAAATAGAAACTTATGTGCAGATATAAAATATTTGAATTAAAGTATTTTATTGTAGACTATTATACTGTGGTTTAACAAACATGTTTTACTCTTTATTACCGACATGTAATTACTGACACTATATTTAAAATATAGGTTGTGGTCTTTGTTCATATAAACAGAACACATTCTATCTGAAAACAATTCAGTATAAAAAGGCATTAATAAATTAAAACAAAGGTTTCAGAAATGCAAGGATATTGCTAGTGATTGGAAACAGAAAAGCAAAGGTTCTCTAGTGTTGTTTATTATTAAAAGAGTGATTCTAAACCAACACTATCACCATGCTGCTTCCTCACTTTGAGCTCTATCCTCAGAACTACTTCCCGTTTCTAATACCACCACTGAAGCAGTGTCTGACACCGCACCCACTGTGTGACAATGGCCTCGAAGCCGCAAATGCCACGGCGTACTGGATGGAGATCACCGACTATTTCTCCTTCCTGGCTCTACCCGTTATCTTATCATTTGCATTCGTGACCGAAGTGATCAGCATAATAGTGCTATCGAAGCAGATCCGCATGTCGCTGGACACCTATCTACTGGGCCTGTCCATGGCGACAATCCTTCTGATACTGTGCACCGTTATCCTGGGACTACAGCATTACACCGGCTACCAGGAGTTCCTCGTCTACATACAGGGCTACGTCATCAGCTGTAGGGACTGGTTCTGGTACACGACCATCTGGCTCATGGTTATGATGAGTTTTGAGCGAGCACTGACTGTCTCGTCGAGTCGACAGAACACTCTCTGCTCCTCGGGCCAGGCTGGGGTTGTCGTGGTGATGGTATTCTGTGTCGGACTCGTCAGTGCGCTGCCACGGTTCTGGGAGTACTCGGCCACGGAGGTGCGCAATCTCGCGACAAACGAAACAGTGCTGCTCACAATAAAGACCCACTCGACGACCACGCCGGAATACAACACCATGTATTTCTGGTACGTGAAGACAATCACCCTGTTTCTGCCGTACTTGATGATGCTGGGGATTTCGATCACCCTCAGCTGCAAGACCCGGCGCTCAACCATGACCCGGCGGTACATGGCCGTCAAGCATTCCAGTGGACTTACGCTGAACAGGAAAATCAAAGAGGAGATCGCTCTCTCCAAGCTGCTCATCCTTCTCATTGTCGTCTACGTGCTGTTCACGACTCCATTCTGTCTTCTCGATCTCCTGTCGTACGTCCTGCCACACTGGATCAGCTCAGACACGAGGATATTCGCCAGTCTGCACAACCTCTTCAGTGTGTTCTTTTTCCTACACAATGCATTTCACCTCATTTTGTATTTCTGTTACAACAAACAGTTCCGACTGACCCTCCTGTCTCTTTGTTGCTGCTGTTGCTGACATTTGAAAACTTTATTAAATTATTTTCAAATTAAAAAAATAAACATTTCAGGTCTAAGATCCAGAAAAGACCCAAGTTTATTGTAGTGTTGGTCCTTTTCAGTATTTGGGAAGCCAGAATTAAGTTCGACACAGTTGTAAAGGAAAAGTTTATCTTAATTTTTTCTGTTTTTAAAATAATTTTGGTCTTAGACTGAAGTACAGCTGTCAAATAGAAAATACTACATTAGTAGTTGATAGATATCATTTTTCTCCCATCCCTAGCAATGTAAAACAGGTGTATTCCATGAGGTCAGCCCATGCGGAATAGATCAGTCTTGCATGACTCCGTGACTTCTGTTGTTTGAGCCGATATTAACATTGGGTCATGTCACATAAATGGCAAAATAACGAAAGGAATGCTTTTTATATTTCATAAAAACAAGAAAACCTGCTGTCATAATTAAATTATGCTATAATTTTCAGTTTATACTTTTAGTACAAACCATTTTCGGATTCGATCTTTTCAATGGTTATGATTATTTTATTGTAAGTTAAAAAAGAAAAAAAAAGTGGGATTTTCACATTTCTCCAAAATGCTTGTTTTTCATCTAGTGGATGGGAGAAAAATAATCTTCCATTATGCATCCATGTGGGACAGGGCTATTCTACCCTCGGGCACATAATATGATGTACCCTCGGGTGGAACAACCCTGTCCCACATGGACACATATGAAGGATTCTTTCAATTTTACAAGTTATTTCAAAACATATTTTATGAATGAAAGTGAGTTGGATATATTTTTAAATGAAAAAAATGGTATCTAATGGACACAAAGGTAGTATTATTTGTATAAGAACCACATTTAAAATACATTTAAAGGCCTTTTATAACAAACTCACTTACGACCCTTGAGCTTGTAACTAATGTAATGGAATGAATGTTTAACAACACCCCAGCACAAACATACACATTGGTTATTGGGCATCACAAATGGTAAGTATATATTAAATGTAGCTAATGTATGCATGCATATGCATCACAAAGTAATCAGTTGTAGATTAACTTATATGTCACAGAGCTATTCATTTGGATTGTACTTTTTTCATTGGTTGGTATGGCTGTCGTGACTGGGTCACCATCTGCAGGCAACCAGTCACACATCTTTAAAATCAATGTAGGTTATTATAAATAACAAATATGTTCTCACTAATGGGTTTTACCATTTGGACAATTTTTGTTAGTTAGATGGGTTCTATTTTATCTTTTTCTTGCTTTTTCTTTAATGGTAAATTGAACCTATGAAGATACCTACTATAACAGCTTAATTAAGAGACAATAATGCTTTAATATTTTGTTACTTACTATTCTGGAGGACAATCAATTTTGACCTTTGTTGTGTGTTTGATCCAGCTGTTTTGTGGCAATATCAGATTTTGATTACCCTAATGGTTCTTGGATTGAGGAGTCAGCTAAGGCTGGCACCTGCATCCATGACTAGCATGCACTACAACAGCTTGCTCTAAATGTGCTCATAAAACCCTATGACCTGACCTGACCTAATGGTTCTGTATATTTAGATTTGATGTATGTCAATCTGAGTGAAAAATGTCACTTTAATATTGTCACGTCATCTTATTAACACAATTCTGTTACATGTTCATGTCATGCATATTAATTAATAAAAATTATAGTCAACAGCAGTTGTATTTGTTGTTACAAATATTCAAACATCAACTACTGTGAAATTGTGTTTTTAATAAATAACATAATTAAATTTAATGAAAGGAAGTTTACAATCCATAACATTTAAGCACATTTTATTACAGGGAAAGTGTACTAACATTATCATAAAACATGAGAATTCAGAATTTGTGTTTTTTCTATTCTTGTTAATTGTTTGATATTGTTTGTACTTATTTTCATGCTCTAAGTTCACTGTCCTGGGTACACACCTCAGCTATCTGAACTGTCTGTCCAGAATAGAGGGTTAGTGGATAGTGTTTAGTCAGAGAGAGAAGTTGGTGTAGTGAATTTACACGTACCCAGTGAGTTGTTAAAACTCACTTTGAGTGCAAGCTGCTAGTGTAATGTGAACCCAGTACCTACCAGGCTCAAGTGTCATGGCTTAACCACCACACAACTGAGTCCAGTTCTTGTTACCGTAATTTACAGTAATGGTAATAAATGCAGTACACTCATTTAAAATGCCACAACAATTAAGTAATAACCAGAATAGCTGTGTGGGCAGCATAGCCCAGTGGTACAGTGCCGCCTGATGTACGGTCAGTCTAGGATTGCGTCGTTAAAAAAACACATTAAAAAATAAAAATAAAAATAGCTGTCTATAGATTAGTACATTTTGGAAAAAACTACTTGTAATAATTTGAACATAAACAATGAATACTGATGGACCCTGGTTCCGTAGTTTGATTGGTAGAATTGGTGGACAGTTTAGAGTGAACGGTTTGTGGCATTTTAGATAGCAAGAACAACCATCACAGTTACCATCAACATCCCAAACTGCATTCACCTAATGACAAAAACATGAATACTTTCGGAAATACTATTCTACATTTTTCAGCTGAAATATGTCAAACAAAATGGATTGTAATCAGTTGACATAAAAAAGATCAACAATGTGAATGTAAAAGAAATGCATATTAGAAAAGAAAAGTGAATTTTAGCATCTTCCAGCAAAGAGGACAATGTTTCTGTGTTCAGGTGCACATGCAGTTTATCATTTTCCATGTTTAAGGTCATTACATGACTATATGCACAGTTGACAAATACTTTGTTTAATTTTTTTTTAAATGAAAAATTCCTTTTGTCAAGTATTCTGCTTCGGTCTGCATTTTATCAACATCCATCGCTAAAATTTGATGTCAATACTGATACATATTACATTTATACCAGTGAATAGTTTTTTTTTAAATGAACTGATTCTTAATTAACACAATTTATACACTCAAAATGATTTATAATTGTTATGAATGGATTATTAATACTATTCACTATAGTAGAAGCATAAAAATGTAGCATACCTTTTGCAGATTAAATATAATAAATGAAAACAAATTTAACAACAAAGGTTTAAAAATAATAAAAGCCTGATTTGGCCTTGTTGATCTAGCATATGTGAGGACATGTGACATGCACTGATTGTAAATTCATCTTCCTTCATTTTAAGTCAATTTCTACGAGTCATGTGGACTTAATATCAGTAAAATTACGGAATAAACAAAAATGACTTAGTAAAATTAATGGTTTTAGGGGTTTGTAAAGTTCTGTATTTAAATACCTACTTGTCTAAACTTTATTACTAATGAAGATATTCTCAAACTGTGAAGAAAAACCTCACAAATTAATAACTAGCAGACAAAAACAAATCAGATGTTGATTGCAATAAGCCGTGCAAAAGGAAACAAACTGAACGGAGTTGGAATCATAACGCAGGTATGTACCAGGTATGTATTTAATTGGAGTTCATTTCATTTTCAGTTCCTTGTTTTATTTTAAGTTGTCATCCCCCACCCCCTCCAATGATTTTAAACTAATATAGGCAGCCTTGACATAAACCTAATGTTTGTTCATAAAACAAACCTGCCTGAACCATTCGAATGTAAGTAGTTTATGATACTAAAGTTACAGCCAAACTTTGTCATGCTTCAAACAGGGAAAATTTATTAAAAACTTGGGCTATTTATTTTTTCTGCCAGTGCACCACTACTGGTTTATCAAAGCCCATGGTATGTGTTATCCTGTCTGTGTGAGGATGCATATAAAAGATCTCTTGCTACTAATGGAAAAATGTAGCGGGTTTTCTCTCTAAGATTATGTGTCAAAATTACCAAATGTTTGACATCCAATAGCCAATGTGTAATAAATCAATATGCTCCAGTGATGTTGTTAAACAAAACAGACTTTCTTTATAAAAAGCATTTTACATTATGCTTGTTTGCCATATTTTACAATGTTTTTGTTGTTGAAGGAAATTGCAAGATGACCAACAAACCATGCCATGACTTCAATTTACCGTATGAAAAGCCCCATGCATACAATTGTGAGATAATCATTGTGTGGCATAAAAATAGAGAAAAGAAATAAAAACATAATGTTTCAGAGGAGAACGGATGCTAATCAATCTTGTATAATCTGCTGGGAATTCTTCACTGCACAGAATAAAGAACACAACATCACTCCCATTTACATATTCCCATGACTGTCAACATAAATCTGTACAAGACATTAATTAAGAGCTATACACATATACAATTTTCACAATAAAACTAAATGATGCTTTTCCAATGACAAAGACATAAAGATTAAGGCAAACATGTTGTTTAATATTCTAAATGTTACTGAAAGTAACGGCACAATTATTAACACATTCTATTAAACTATTTTATTTATTATACAAAAATAGATCTTAGAATTCTAATGCATGCTTTTAGACTTTGAGTTAAACCTTTAACTGTATCTGTATCAAATATACATACAACATAATATATTGGTAAACTTTGGTAACTGTTTACTCGTAGCAGTATGGGATTTTGTATATACACTTTCCACAGACAGAACAGCACATAACACAGTGCTGGTTGGGATGTGAATTTTATTGTTCAGGGAATGGGTCCACTGAGGTGGTTCAATCCTACAATGCAAGTACATCAGGCAATCACTCTACCCACTGAGCTATAGATCATGTTGGCTTTCATACAGAGAGCATTGTAAGGCAAATACACTGTCTTACCTATCACTAACCACTAATAACATCTGACTTAATCCATACACTTTTGCTCTAGGTGTAGACAACTTTTTAAGAATCTACACCTGTGGAACAAAGCAATTTGAACTTTCTGTACATTCATGTCAGAGATTTAAACCCACTACTGTAAACAAGTACAATTTAAAGCTTTAGCCCATAATTGTCAAACATCTGCATCATCAAATAAACATGTAACCTAAGCAGTATTAAGTTATAAATGCCATACTAGTGAATCACACAAGGAAGACTGTCAGAAACTAAATCAGAGATTACAAGTTCAGCATTTGGGTCACCCA
>JAECMU010414633.1:0-13036 GCA_016106625.1 Dracogyra subfuscus
ATACACATACATACATACATACATACACACATACACACACATACGAGTCCCCAAAACTGGCTTCAGTTGCCGCCATTTGCATACACGTTTCCGTTATTTTCCGGAACGAAAATTACCGACTTTCAAAGGGCCTTTTCAAGCTTGTGCGAACCCTGTAGATTTTTCTCTGCCATTTGTTCAAGCAAGAAGTGAAGAATGGTAAAATAACATAGTTACCATACTGAATATAATTTTCATTTATAATTTAGTATTAGACCAAAAAAAGAAAGAACCCAAAACATTGTAATCCATGTAAAATGAAAAAACACCCATAATAGATATAAACTGTGCTTTTATAAACAAATAAAAAGAATACTCTTGCAAATTGCATTCCTAGAAATTCTTTTGGTAGCTTTTCCAGGTGTGTGCAGGACATTCAGCTGGGAAGGAGTCTAGATTGTGGTGAGCAAAATCTATTGGGGGTCGAGACATGCTCCCCTGGAAAATGTATTGGGGGGAAAAAAAGGAGACAGATTTACTTGGGTGGTGGTGGCAGTGTGTTTCTTGACCCCCAAAACCCTCCCTGTGCACACCAACCTGTTTTCATGTAGTTTTTAGTTTGTGTGAATGTGTTGGAATGGGCATCCAAATGTTAAGTATTAACAGCCGTCTTACAAACACCTTTCATTGAACTAAAACATTTCTTAGAATGTATTTTTTCACCTGAATGGGATTTTCTTTCTACAATTGGTTTCTAAATGGGACATTTATTAAAATTCAGAAGTGCCCATTTGGATAGAAATGATACTTGTTTGTTATTCAAAGTTACTTAAATGATTAAGTTTAAGCACATGCTACAATGTCAATACTTTATAATAAAAGAAAGAAGTTAAAAACATTTTTTAAACTATATTTGAAGAAAAATGCTCAAAATATCTACTGACCCATATTAATGTATTTTACCATTTTTAAAAATATTATTGTATCAATAATTTGGGCATTAACAAGTTTTTAAAGGTAGGTTCATCCATACATTCTAGATGGCCTAATAAAATGTAATACCGTCTGAAAGTGTACCACTTTAAATTTGTGTAGAATTTTGTTTAAAATCATGCATGGGCTCATAACGTTTGTTCGCCCTTAGGTAAAACTGTTTAAAATATGTGTAGAGTCTGTAGACCAGCTTATGACAGAGTTCAATGTAACGGGATCTACATTTGAAGTCAGGTACACACCGTTACGATTCCACTCTAGCTCAGAATGTTTGGCGACATTTCCACGATCCTTAGAATGAACATAACGTTCAGACCAGTGGTACAAGTTGACCTGATTTTACCCAGTTACCAGTATATTTTAAGATCCTTCCGGCTTTAGATGAAATGAGACAAATATGTCAATGTTTCAGTCCATAACAAATATATGAAAATGTTTATTTTTACACATACTTCATATATTGTTTATTCAATGTTTATGGAATACTTTTTTGTGAACTTTTACAGACATACTACTTCCTTTTTCATTATGGTGTAATACAACCATACTTGTCACAGTGGCAGCATTTATTTTGAAGGAAATGGTTTAACAACACACTCATCAAGTGAGCACTTCACCACTGGGCTAGTCTCGCCTACTCATTTATTTTGATGTCCTAAGAGTTTTAAAACATGTTGTTAGGGATTACGGTTCACGTTTTGGTCTTAACAATTTTACATGTGGTGTATGGTTTTGTTATAAAGCAGTGTTCGGTTTCGACAAAATGCAGAACAGGCTATATGCAGGAATTGAGTTAACACAAACAATACAATTACATACCACCCACACACTTGATACATGTAGAAGCCATAAATGAACCATCTTCTAGTTTGATAATAAATGTGACAACAAAAGTTAAAAGTTTGTTTTATTTAACTAATTCAATTGATTAATCATTCCCTATTAAATACTAGTTTGATAATAAATGTGACAACAAAAGTTAAAAGTTTGTTTTATTTAACTAATTCACTTGATTAATCATTCCCCATTAAATACCAAACATTTGATAATCGTGAAGTGTAACCAAATATTCTGGGCCATCGTTCCTTGGTACATGCAAATCAACTGTTGTGCCAGCTTTGTGGTATTCTCGTCTTCAGTAGGACTTAAACACTACGGTCCATTCTAGTGGATATGTAATCAAGCTTTATTTGAGTGAAACACAAATCAAACAATATTAGGTCAACTGAGTGATTGTGTTAAATGAAATGTGTTTGCATGACCAGCATTTGTTTTAATATGTTCTAGTCATAATATTCTTGTGTTGTCAAAACAATAGTTTGTTGATATATTTAACTGTATTGCCTGCATCACTACACGACTTTATATACATCTTTTTTAGTTGTTTATTCTGTAACAGTTTGTGCATCAGTTCACTACAAAAATTATTACTAAAGTAGTGTCGGAAATAGAATAAAATTGATTTTCATTGATTATTTCTTTCATATTATACTGACGAGTAAATATTTTGTAAATATATATTTAATGATACACTACCTGAATTTAGCATTTAGTCTGTTCCAACAAAGTGCACAAATCACCTGTTTATTGACATCTTTCTTTTAATTTCAAGAGTAAACACCACCTTGTACATCAGTGAGAGCCCAAACAAGTAAATGCTAAATTAGGTAGACGATCATTAAACAGATTTTTACAAAATATTTACTTGTTAACTCATTTAATATGAAAGAAATAATCGACCAAAATCATTTTAATTCTATTTCCGACACTACTTAGTATTTAATATATGTTAATACCTCAAATAATTTTGTCTGTTGGAATTTTGTGTGGTTGCTTTTCTTGCATTACAATTTGACAGGGTTTTGTTTTTAACATTTGTGCTTTTCCTTTGATCAGACTGTTAAAATATGTAAATGAGTTAAAAGAAATTATCTTATAGCTAAAATCTTGTCCACGTGAAGTTTTATTTGCATTTTTAAGACATAGGAAATACTGCAATAACAAAAAATGTAATAATAAATATTTTTATTTTATATAGTATCCAATTCCTCATAAACTGTTGTATACATAGAGTGAACTGAAAGTTGTATGTAAAGGTGTAGTGTATGCAGGAGTTACAAAACATGTACTGGCATTGTCCAAGTGGTGGTTAGTGTACATAAATTGGTTGTTCTAATCGTCATGTACAATTTTTGTTGATAAAAATAAATCATACCATTTTCATTGTTGTTTATTTCATCTTTTTTACAAAGTTGTCTTAGAGCAAGAAATTAATATAACTACCAAACGTGATCAAGGGATAGTTTGTAGAACATAATATGTCAAGTAAAACAACTGAAGGGATTGTGTTCAATGGACAACATATCCAACTGTAGTTGTGTATTACTATGGTGATGCATAGAACATCTAAACTGCAGGCAAATCAGACATATTTGGTATGTTCCTACCACAAGTTGAGTAGTACAGAAAAAGAAAGAAACACATTTTATTTACGGTTGTATAGGGTCGGACATATGGTTAAGGACCACACAGATATTGTCGCCACTTCATGAGCTATGCTTTTTTGATTAACAGCATGGGATCTTTTATATGCATATTACAGCCTTTGATATACCAGTTGTGGTGCACTGACTGGAACAAGAAATAGCCCACTGGGCCCACCAACTGGGATCGATCCCAGACTGACCGTGCATCAAGCGAGTGCTTTACCACTGGGCCACATCCCACCCAGAGTAGTACAGAATGCAGTGATTTTAGTCTAAATATGGGATGGTAATCATAACATTGTCTTCTGCCCAGCGTTTTAAAGTGGTTTATTTCATACAACTTGTTTATAACAAATATGTACACACCAACGATATTCTACAATGGAATGCTTTTAAAAAAAACCAACAACAACATATATCCCAATAAAACCCCCCAAACCAGCCATTTTGCAATGCACCATCACATAGAATACATTCCATTGGAATTAAGGAAATGTTTTATTTAATGATGCACTCAACACATTTTATTTACGGTTATATGGTGTCAGACATATGGTTATGGACCACTTGGATATTGAGAGAAGAAACCCACTGTCGCCACTTCATGGGCTATTCCTTTTGATTAGCAGCAAGGGATCTCTTATATGGACCATCCCACAGACAGGATAGCACGTACCACAGCCTTTGATGTATCAGTCATGGTGCAAAGGCTGGAGCGAAAAATGGCCCAATGGGCCCACTATTGGGGATCGATCCTAGACTGACCACATATCAAGTGAGCACTTTACCACTGGGTTACATCTTGCACCATTTTCTATTAGATGCCTGCTTCACTATCACATAGAATACATGTTATTTTCCATTAGATGCCTGCTTCACTATCACATAGAATACATGTTATTTTCCATAGATGCCTGCTTCACTATCACATAGAATACATGTTATTTTCCATTAGATGCCTGCTTCACTATCACATAGAATACATGTTATTTTCCATTAGATGCCTGTTTCACTATCACATAGAATACATGTTATTTTCCATAGATGCCTGCTTCACTATCACATAGAATACATGTTATTTTCCATAGATGCCTGCTTCACTATCACATAGAATACATGTTATTTTCCATTAGATGCCTGATTCACTATCGCATAGAATACATGTTATTTTCCATTGATGCCTGTTTCACTATCGCATAGAATACATGTTATTTTCCATTAGATGCCTGCTTCACTATCACATACAATACATGTTATTTTCCATTAGATGCCTGCTTCGCTATGACATAGAATATTTCCATTAGATGCCTGCTTCACTATGACATGAATACATGTAATGGGCAATTCCACAGTGATGAACGTTACATTCAGAGGTTGGAGTCATTCCAATTGACCTGATTTCGAGAGTGGTACCCCAGTAAATTAGTCTTGACAGTTGTGTATGATACTTGCCAATGTTCATGTTTATTTGGTGCCACAGAGAAAAGTGCTTAGAAATATTTATGACTTGGTGGGTAATGAGAAATGTGCATGACAGACTTTACTGCAAAAGGACAGCAGCTAACTTCATTTCCAAATTGTTTGAAATCCTTAAATTGTACATATCAATGTTTGCACTTGGAGTAAAGGTAACATGGCTATAGAAGACTCTAAACTAAAAGTGTAAAGAAAATTATAACATAATAGTGTGTGACAGACGTTACGTTTTGTCCACTGATATAAAATGAAGTAAACACAGTACATTGTCCACTGCTGTGATGATAAAAACGTTTTAATGCATGGTGAATATCATGATGTGGATTTTGATTAATTTTAATTAAATTTTCACACTTCCAATTTAATACAAAGCCACTGAGGATTTATCAATATATCCATAGTCTCTTGAATATTTCTGTCATGCAACAGTCTTCATTTATTGTAAAGGTAAAGCTCATGAAAACACTTCCATGTTGAAGACAAACACTGTCCCCTAAAATGGTTTTTAAAAGGGTCTGCATTTAAAAAAAAGAACCTCTGTCAATAAGTTACAAGACTACCAATGTTTGGGTGTCTTTTTAGATTACCATTGTATGGAAATATTTCATACATGTACATGTTGCAGCAGTTGCTGGTGTTATATGATATGGATTCATTAAACATTAATAGGTGTATCAAAAACTATCATTAGTAAAAATTGGGGGGTCTCACTTGCCCTTCCCCCACACAATTTTGTTCATCATGATGGGTCGTGGCACTCTTTTCTTCATCTTCTCTCTATCGTAGATAATTTTGTCTTCTTTTAATGGCCAGTTCCAGGTAGTACTTAGCTTCATGCATGATTTCCATCATGAATCTGAAATGTGTTCATCTTTATATATGTGTTCAATAACCCACCAGTCACAACTTAGATTGGCACAACAGTATGTTTAATTAGTGACGCACTATCTTTTTCTTGAGTACATACTTTTATATTTGAGTATGTTGCCATACAAAATTAAAATTGAATTATCTTGAAAATAGCTCAGACTATGAACAAGGGTGACAGGGACCATCCTCAGTTTGTAGCCATTTTAAGAAATGTTTGGCAAATAGAGTATTTTTACATTTATTAAAATTGCAATTTATTTACATGTTCTTACTTATCTCTATAACCACTGTATTTCTGAATATTGTAATGCTTTGTAGTACATGTATCTCTATATAATTGTTTGTCTCAAATTATTTTGTAGGTACAAATTTATTATGAAGACTTTATTCTGACTTCACTTTTTCATGTGACAGATGTTACATGTGACGGATATTACAGTTTCCGTTCTTCTCTCAAATTCAAATCACATAATTTCAGGTTTGATTATCATATTTATTATCTTTACCTTGACTAAGGCTAAGAGAATTACAAAGGACATGATTAGGCACTTTCAAATTTTCTTCTCACATAAATAATTTATATTTTTGTGACAGACGTTACACTCACTCAGCACATTGTTTCAAACAATAATTTTTGGCAACCTGCTTTCATAAAATATTTTAAATGTCTGTATTCTTTAAAGCGATGCTACTGACATTATAAATTGAGTAACATAGAGCAACGAAACCAGTTTGACTGAAGGGATTTGAGTGGCTTAATGTTCCTGTTTTTTGGTCGGAGTTAGCTTTGAAATATGTGTTGATGTCGGAAGCATTAGGAAAGACGTGTGTGTGTGAACAAGAATGTTTAGTTTGGGTGTCTTTGTGAATTCATTCTGACCTTTTGTATAATGAAATAATGAAATTTAATTTATCCTCTCATATTCCTTGACTCATGGGATTGCTTTTATTTTCCATTAGATGCCTGCTTCACTATCATATAGAATACATGTTATTTCTGACTGGTGTGCAACAATTGGTTTTCATTTGTGCAATAATCAAAACTACATGTACGATTGCACAGTAAAACAAGTTCATAATAAATGTCTTTTTGTACCTCCATAACTGCCTCCCAAGTAAAGTGAAATGTGGTTCTTATAAATACAACACAAATACTATAATTTGAAAAATACATAAACATTTTCATTAATACCATCATATTCTCATAAATCATTTTAACAGCAGAAGTTTGTAATTATATGTTAAATAAATTACAATCAAAACAGCAAGTGGGTCTTTAGAAACCAGTGAAGCATACAAGTTGACATGAATTTCTTCTATGAATTTTATACATAAAATTATAATTTTCTAATGATTTTACTTCATTGCAATTATAATAATAATCTGTAACTTTTGTTTGAATAAGTTTTTTTGAAATTACAGATATCAGACGAGTGTACAGGGGGTGGTTTTGGAGGTTCAAAACACTCTGCTGCTGTCTTTTCTCTTGTTTTTCAGGGGAAGTATGACTAAAACCCACCCCTAGAAACTTCAGTTGTCCTAGTCCTTGCATAAATTTCTACAAACACACCTGGATATGCAGAAATCACATCACAGTAATCGTGGTTCCCCTATGTACAAAAGAAACATGACCAGGACAAAGGTGCACAGTTGATCATCTGTGACATGATTGGCCACTGCAGGTAGACAGGAAAGACAACTCTTGACTCAAATGGGACACAAGTTCTGGACTGGCAGTTTTGGCAACATTCATGATTTCTAGAGGATCTAGCTTTAAGTTGTACATTTCTTCAAAATTCTGAAAAAAAGAAACACTGAATATTGTAACTACCAATCCACCATTTGGTTAATTATTAGTCACACAAATGAATTATATAGTCCTTATTGACAAATAATTATATAAAATGGACATAACAGTTTTATAAGCTATTTTACATTCCATTAGGTTCCTGGCAACTCATAGAGGCTATCAAGAATCTTACGTAAGATTATGCAACAGAACACACTGAGGGGCATTCAAAGTTTTTACATTATATAGCCCTGATGGGGACTGTACAGTCATTGTCCAATTATTAATATATTCTATCAGAAGGGAACCTGAAAACAAAATAAAAAAGAAACATTGGTTCAGATCTGTATGCAATAAATATCAGATATGGGCTGAAATAATATTAATGTATGTGCATGTATGCAGATATTTATTTTATTGCATACCTATTCAATCTTACTATAGTGATAAAGATATTTTAAAACCGTGTGATAAATTTATTTTGTATCACACATGTGTGATCTGGACCAGGACTTTTAAATGGGTAATTCCCTGTTTATTTTTACTGCAGTTAGCACCTTTTATTTACTGACATCATATATGATTCACTGATGACATCACATAGTATTTAACACATTACACAAGGCTACCGCAGAGTATTATTCTTAACTTTAAGTAAATACGTGAAAGGAGTTTTGGTCATAATTTAACAGTGATGCTGTGACGTTAAATTAAAAACCATTTTTGTGAAACATAAAATAAGGTATGTAATATATATATACTGAACTTCACACACATTGTTTTCACTTCCTATCCATTGCATTCATTTATTTTGTGAAAGAACATACCAATTATATATTCTTTCACAAAAGAAACTTGTGCAATAAATAGGAACATTGTTGAAATATAAAGCATTATACCTATAAATACATTCTGGATTTTTGTTGGGTATTTATTTTCACACAATTTAAAAAAAAAATTGTTTGGTGTTTGAGCAGAAAAAGGGGCATATTTTATCAAATTTTAAATACTGTTGCTGGTGGAGAATTAAACATCACTGGAAATCTGTGTGAATAGTTAACTATAATTCTATTTGTTAAAAATAGCAAACACATTCCAATTAAGTTAATTTTATTGTATGCATCTTTTAATTTTGTGTTGTTAAAGCCTTTGACAAAAAACTTTGTGTAAGTTGTTTCACTGTTTTTGATGTTAAACCATTCCAAACATAGTAGACAATTTGTTTTAGCCATTATACCTCTGACTTGAAATATGTACATGTTAGTCACCAGTAGAACATTTTCTATGAAGCTACTCACAACTCTCATGACAACTGATGGTCATGCCCACCAGATTGTTAAATGGCCTGGATACAGTCTTATTCTTGCAAGGGATGTTACTCTTCATAAGAATGCTTAGTTGAATGTGAAATGGGTCTATTAGTTTATTCCGTATTATTTCGTATGGCATTCCGGTGAATGTTATAATTTATTTGTTTTTTTCGGTAATAATATTTCAAATATTTTATTGAAGATTGTTCGGATTTTTAGGTTATATCTTCGTTACTGAATACATTCTGACAAATTTTGTTGTTTTTGTCCTAAACAACGTCGCTCAGCTCACGCACGGACTACTTCATGAGTGGAATAACATCCCACAAAGGACCATAAATAACTTGATTAAGCTAATGTTAAGGAGAGCTAGCGCAGCAACTGCAGCCCGGGGTGGGCACACACGTTATTGATTTGGATCAGGAATGGTGTAGGGTACCCAAGTTAATGTTATATTACCAAAACTGAACTGGCGTTTGTTTTTTCCATCAGTATTAATATCCACAAACTATGATTTCAAACAAACATTAAATATGATTGTAAGTGCTTTACAAGCAAAGGTTAATGACATTCAGTGATGTCAAATACAGTGATGTGGAACGATGTCAATGAAAGCACAAATGTCACAAGCTTGCAGCTGCTATAGCAACTTGTCACATTTGTAGTGTGTAATAACAGTGTTCAAGATAGCATGGGAAAATACAACATTTATTGTAGGCCATATTGGTAATGTGTATAATATAAATATATATATTGCAACATGGTTAAGCTGGATTCTGAAGTAATGTGTTGTGGTGCACATCACTGCCATGGGTTTTAAATATTTGATATGACAGTGCGTTTTCAAACAAACCTGATGGTCTTTAAGTTGACAGAACTTGTAGATGTTTTCTGGAGTTGTTGAGCGGAGACATGTATAGGTATTGTTCCAAGAATCCTCACATACACAGTGATTATTACAATTCTGAAGGAAAAACATCTCATTAAAAAGCAATCCAAAAACAACAATAATCGTATCCCCCATACCAGCCTCTATTTCAAGTAAATGCTGATTATAAATGTTTGTATGATGTCATGTGTGTGACACTGGCAGGAATCTGGAAGTAAGTAACGGCAACTAACTACATGTAGGCTAAATTATGAATCATTGATAGCGAGAACCAGTTGTAGTGATGAGTATTTGGAATAACTAAAATCAATAATAATAGTTGGTACTGGCAAAATCAACAAAAATGTCAAAGCCAGAACAAAGGTTGTATTACCGTATACGTAAAACTGTAATTTTTAGTTTGCTTGTGTATAATTATTTTATAAGGCAGGTGACTTGAAACACGATAGTAGTGACCAGGTTTTTATTAATGCTGTATTCATTCTGAAAAATTATTTATAGGTAGTACTAACCTAAATAACTTCTGGCTGGGTCAAAGTTCAAGGTGCACCCAACTTTTGACAGAGCAGTTAACACCACAAGTCCTGTGATTGGTGATAAATGTGAGTGTGTTGGTTGTAATAAAAAATTAGTTTAAAAGATGTTTTAACTAATATTGTGAGTAGAATGATGGAAATTCAGGATAAAAACATTTCTGGCCAGCTCATTTTCCCCCAAACGCTATGATTCTTTTTCGTCTGAATGCGAAGACTTGCTCCAGCACGGACACCACCTTCCTCACCGACCTCTCATCTTGTATGTTTATGTAGGCAATACAAAGTATAGTCAAACTGATTTAAACAGTTTGACTCATATTAATAACTTTATTATAAAGTTAAAATGTAATAAATAATGATCCTGTCAAAACCAGAACATCATTGTACAACTCACCGCCATTCCTTGGTCTTTGTACTGTGGACAATGTGCAATTTCATCTGTATGTTCACCATAATGTTCCACTAGGAAATTGCGACCAGTATCCTCAATTGTAGTCTTTGATGGATGTAATATTGGCACCATGGAAACACCATCCATATCAAGAGGCGGATGGATTCTAGCAAGATCGAGAAATGTTGGTGCAAGATCGATGTTTAAAACTGTCGCCTGCGGGTGGTAAGAAAACGTGCTAAGCTGTACATGTTGCTCTAGTGTAAACTAACCCATACTATATAATATAGATTTCTCTTTGTTCTGGGTACTTATATTAATAATGTTTAACTCAAACATAATTATATGTGCAGAATTTGTTTGGTTACTTGAATGAAATGTAAACTGCTAGTTTTAAAAACCTACCAAACTAACATGCTGTGGCTCTATACCTGGACCTCGCACCATCAGAGGAACACGGATATCAAACTCGTACAACTGTCGCTTGTCATTAGGCAGGGAGAACTGACCTGAAAAAACATCATACAATTGGCACACTGACTGATATACCAAAATATCATTCTAATATATTACATGTACAAATGGACTTTTTAGCCATACCAAGATTTCTGTTTTTAGGTTAATCGGAAATCATGGCTAAACTGTTAACAAGATATCTGGCCTTGCACTTTGTCAGAAATAAAGATAAACTCGAAAATGTAACATGTTTTTGCCATTTTCATCTGAAAAGTAATATTTCTACCTTACATTTGTTTTGTGTTTAAGGTGGTGGTGTGAGATGTAGCCCTGTGGTAAAGGTTGATGTTTAAGACTAGGACTAGGAAATCATTTAAAGTGCCCACATACTTACAGTTCAGGCACACCCACCACGGACTCGGCGGGAGGTGTTTAACACTGATCCTGTCGGTAAGACCATTGGGCTATTTATCATTTCAGCCAGTGATCCACACTGCTGTAACAAAGGCTGTGCATATACTATCCTGTCAATGGGATGAATGAATGAATGTTTAATACACCCCAGCACAAAAATACACATCAGCTTTTATGTACGGTATCAAAAAAGATATAAGTATATGCAATTTTCACTGACATTAAGAATAAAATGTATATAATTACATGCAGGGGCCTATGTAAAAGCACAGCCATGGGGAAAGTATAATATAATACAGACATCAAGGTAAGTATATCTTAAAACGTTGTATAGAAATCAAGGTGTTTTAAGAACTTGTCAATTAATTTAGGGTGGAATTTAAAAGATTTCAAAACATTTGTATTGCCAGATCATCATACTCCACCAAACTGTAGCACACAGACAGTGTACACTGACAGTGTTCACACTGAGGAGGAAGGTGATTCTTTAAAACAACACCAAACTGTGGCACACAGTCAGTGTACACTGACAATGTTCACACTAAGGAGGAGGGTGCTTCTTTAAAACACCAAATTGTGACACACAGTCCATGTACACTGAGTGTTCACACTGAGGAGGAGGGTGCTTCTTTAAAACAACAAACTGTGGAACACAGTCAGTGTACACTGACAATGTTCACACTAAGGAGGAAGGTGCTTCTTTAAAACACCAAATTGTGACACACAGTCCATGTACACTGAGTGTTCACACTGAGGAAGAGGGTGCTTCTTTAAAACACCAAATTGTGGCACACAGTCAGTGTACACTGACTGTGTTCACACTAAGGAGGAAGGTGCTTCTTTAAAACACCAAACTGTAAAAGACACATGTAAAAGATCCCATGCTGCTAACTAAAGAGAGTAGCTCATGGAGTCGCAGCAGCAGCTTTCCTCTCTAATAATATATGTGGTTCTTAAACATATGTACAATGCCATATAACAATAATTAAAATGTGTTTTAGAGCATTATTAATACAACTTTGTTTTCTTTTCTTATTTCATGAAGGTCAGACCAAAATGTAACCAGGTCCAAAAAAAAGTTTTTAAATAAAAAATGGAACAGTGGTGTAGAAATGAAAATAATAAGTGTAATATAAATTGTTTACCAAGATGATAGCCATTGTCTGATGAAAAGAATATGTAAGTGTTTTCAAGTAATTTTTTCACTTGGAGCATCTTGACAACATCCTCCACCATGTCATCCACCGACAGAAGTGTTCGCCACCTGAAACATGGTGCAAACCAAACAAATTATATAACAGTGTGTTGCAGCACACTTCAATAACATGTACAACCCTGGCAATTAACCCTGGCAAATAGTAATGCCGTGTTTAAATATTGTTGCAACGCCATGAGTTTTTACATTTACTTAATGAATATCGTAAACATGATTCTCCGGAAAACAGAC
>JAECMU010414808.1:2184-14015 GCA_016106625.1 Dracogyra subfuscus
TCAAGTACGTCCTTGTAGACATAATGTACCTCCCTTATCGGGATTTTGTGTCCATGACATGGGTTAGTAATTATTTTGTTTCTCTCGTGCTTTTAACCTGTTTGCTATTCCCGTTTTTTAATTTATTTTCGAGATTATATATATCCAGTTAAGGTTCAAGTACGTCCTTGTAGACATAATGTACCTCCCTTATCGGGATTTTGTGTCCATGACATGGGTTAGTAATTATTTTGTTTCTCTCGTGCTTTTAACCTGTTTGCTATTCCCGTTTTTCAATTTATTTTCGAGATTATATATATCCAGTTAAGGTTCAAGTACGTCCCAATGGACACATACGTCCCTTATCGATGGTTTGTATCCAGGACAATGGTTAGTAATTTCTGATTAGTGAGAGAAAAGTATTTGATGTTCCAGTGATCGATTATAATAGAATATTGACAGGTTGGGCTCTACCGATGTGATAATCGACGAAAATACCCTTAATCGATTATCGCGAAAAATACTGGCTGAACTTCTTCCTCCTGTTGACATAACGAAATTGATATAAATAAGGTGGACTTGGGGGTTTGTTTTTATTCGTACATCCCTCCTGCCCCGGAACTGGTCACTGGCGAAGTCAGAGGCTAAGTCTGGAGTGGGCGTGCCAGAACCTTTGTGGATATGGGCACGTTAAATGAGTTCCCATCCCATCCATCATTCGTACATTTCATTTTTCATTTTCATTATTGTTTAACGTACACATTCAGAGCAAGCTGTTATAGCGCACGCCTGTCTTGGGCACACACCTCAGCTATCTGAGCTGTCTGTCCAGGACAGAACAGAAATTAGTGTGTTAGTTGTTATTGTTAGTGAAAGAGAAAAGAGGGTGTAGCGGCCATACACCTACCCAATGAGTCCTTAAAAACTCGCTCTGGGTGGGAGCCGGTACCGGGCTGCGAACCCAGTACCTACCAGCCTGTTGTCCGGCGACTTAACCGCTACGCCACCGAGGCATAAAGAACAAAGATGTTAAATAGTAAAGCTACAATGAGCGATTTCCACTGTTTATGTACCGGAAGACGACAACAGATGCCTGGCGACACTGATCCTTATCATTCAAATTATTCTTATGTTAATACCGGCCTCGGTGGCGTCGTGGTTAGGCCACAGGTCTACAGGTTGGTAGGTACTGGGTTCGGATCTCAGTCGAGGCATGGGATTTTTAATCCAGATACCGACACCAAGGCTCAATGGGTAGGTGTAAACCACTTGCATAACTGGTTCAACAAAGGCAATGGTTTGTGCTATCCTGCCTATGGGAAGCGCAAATAAAAGATCCTTTGTTGTCTGTCGTAAAAGAGTAGCCTATGTAGCGACAGCAGGTTTCCTCTAAAACCAGTGTCAGAATGACCATATGTTTGACGTCCAATAGCCGATGATAAGATAAAAACAAATCAATTTGCTCTAGTGGCGTCGTTAAATAAAACAAACCTTGTTTAGCTTTCTATGTTAATATAATTCTGACCAATTGAGTAATCGAAAGTTGAACTGTTAATGAAAACCGATTATTACCGATGATTAACGAAGAAATTCTAACCGATTCCCGTCTAGTATTGGCTTTACGTCTCTTCAGTTAGTGGACCCAGTGGGCTATTTTTCGTTCCAGCCAGTGCTACACAACTGGTGTAACAAAGGCCGTGGTATGTACTATCCTGTCTGTGGGATGGTGCATATAAAAAATCGCTTGTTGCTAATCGAAAAAAGAGTAGTCCATGAAATGGCGACAGTGGGTTTCTTCTCTCAATATCTCTGTGGTCCTTAACCATAAATCTGGCGCCATATAACCGTACATAAAATGTGTTGAGTGCGTCGTTAAATAAACATATTTCCTCGCTTCGGTTAACACTTAAAAACCCTTTTTGTTTTTGTTTAGCTGGAACAAGTTACGGAACTGACACCCAACCCAGAAATCTGAAGATTTTGCATCCCTGACCCAGCAGAATGAATTCGAATTACAATAGAACTGGACCCTCCAGTTGTTCCAATCTTGGTTCCAGAGCCTTTGTGTTGGGTATTAGGGTTCAGTTTTATTTCCATTTTACCATTCTATGATTACTTTTAAACAGCGGAATACGTATGATGGGGTTGTGTTTCCGTTTGCCGTGGCAAACATCGCGCGGGCGGCTATTACAAGGCTTCTAACCAATGCATCTTGGAAACACAACGCGCTATGGGCGCGCTGTCGGTTTTTTTCCGTTTATATTCAGACAGCGGGAACACACGGAAATCTTGGTGATCCGTCTTATCTCGTGTGTCAAAGGAGTCGTCGTAATTGCTGTCAGCAACAAGCCCGAGAATGTCACTCTGTTAAAATCTGACGTCCGGAAGTCAAATAGGAAATTATGTTGGTTTAAAGAATTTCGCTGAGGTTCATTATCAAGAGGGAGGAAAAATGCCGCCAAGCAGCGCGCGCTAGTGACTTTCGGACTTCGCTGCCGAGAGACTGTCACCACGTGTCAAATGACGTCAGTTATTCAAAGTATTGAATTACGAAAGTAAAACGTTGTTACAGATTATGATTGATGCACGACGCGTGTGTTTTCGGTAAATAAGGTATTGTGTACGTAATGACTTGCCAATAACGTGATGGCTGTTCAGAAGAGTGGACGCTTACTATCAACTTGACTGGTACTATCGTCTTCTTTGACATCTCGTTCATTCAACGTTGGACGCAAAAACCAGTCTAGCGAGCGATCGCTCTCGTGAACATACCTTCAAACATTGAGGGGAGTGATTAATGGATCCCTTAACTTATATTATTGAAAGCCATTTTAAAGGTGCATATCATGTTACATATTGACAGGGAAGCTAAAAAGCGTTTTCCTTGAACAGGGCCCGTGCATACATGTATCTGGTCAGGTCAGGTCAGGCCAGGTCATAGGTTTTAAAGAGACATTCCTGAGTTTGATGCAATATTTTAAGATGTTATCGACTAATAAAATATTTCTACGATTAAACTTACATATAAAAAATATTTTCTTGTTTAGAATATTAGTACGAAATTATTTGAAGACGAAATCCAGTTTAGGCTTCTTACAAATATTAATACGACCAGAAACACATTAAATATACAGACATTGATATTCTAAACAAGAAAATATATTTAATATGTAAGTTTAATCGTAGAAATATTTTATTAGTCGAAAATATCTTTCAATGTAGCAAACTCGGGAATGTCCCTTTAACGTGCATTCAGAACAAGTTGTTGTAGTCATGGGCGCTGGTTACGGATTTCGCCAGCTCCTCTGTCCAGGACAGGAAATGTTTTGGAGTGGGTGGGAGAGGGTGCTGTCCGCAAGGAAGCACAAGTAGCCCGACCAGGGTCAGTACCTGGCGAGGCCTGTGCTTGTAAAACGCTTAGTCTAATGACGTCACATGCATGTCATTTGTATGGCGTTGCCATGAAGTTAGAGTTAATGGGGACCAATAACTCCCCTTAAATGGCTCGACCACGACACCACCGAAACCGTTTATGGTTAACGATCTACGTTGAAATGTATTAAGAACCTAACGTATAAAAGGGACATTCCTGAGTTTGTTGCAAGTTTTATGATGATATTGACTAACAACGACTTGTAATGATTGTAATCACTTGTATAATCTTCAATATTATTACCCGACAAAATAAGCTATATATAGATTTTATTGGTAACAACGGAAGTTCTTTTCCCAAAGAGTCTTAAAGGGACATACCCTAGTTTCAGTTCATGAAAATTAACATTAAGTTTAGTTTAATTTACAAACCTGTAACATATTTTGATAAAGTTACAATTGAGTGAAACATGAGTCTTTGACTTTGAAATGGTGAAATACCCTCTAAAATAGAATAAAACTCGACTACATAACTGTTACTTTTCAGAGGTACGTGCCTTTTCAAAAATATGAGAAATACATTTTGTGATATTAAAAAACATCAGGATGACCAAAAACACTTCGAATGTACGGAAATGGATACTTTAAACAATAAAATTTAAGTAAAGTATGATTTCAATTATCACAAAACGCCTCTAATAGTCAAAACTATGTCTTAGTGTTTAAAAACTAGGGTATGTCCCTTTAGATATATCGTTGACAGAGAATTAACTAGGTCTATCCGCAATGTATTTTATATGGCTGATGGGCGTAGTTAATTCTCGGTCGACGATATATAAACTGGCAAAGTTTTCAATCACATTGTAAATCATTTATTAAACGGACATTCCCGAGTTCGCTGCACTTTTTAATGTTACTGACTAACTGAGCCTTTTTGACGATTGTAATTACATATATTTTTCTGCATAAAATATTAGTGGTTATATACTGAACGTGTTTCTGATCGTTACTATATGCGTACTAGGTTCAATTTCATCTTATTTCCTAAAATATTGTGTGTGGTCTTTTTTTTTTCCCGTACGTACGAAATTATTTGAAGACATAATCCAGTTTTGGCTTCTTACATATATTAAGACGACCAGAAACACATTGAATATACAGATACTGATATTCTAAACAAGACAATAAACTTAATATGCAAGTTTCATCGTAGAAATATTTTATTAGTCGAAAACATTACAATGCAGCAAACTCGGGAATGTCCCTTTAAGATAACGTTTATTTCGTTTAACGACACAGCCATATTGATTAATTGATCATAGGCTATTGGATGTCAAACATTAGCTGATTCAGACAAGAAGGGTCGAATTTAAACACCTGTTTATGTCTTACACGCGTATAACTACATACATTTACAATGCTTAAACACCTGCCTTTCAGACAGGGGAAAAAACGCCACCAGTCTTGGCAAATTAGGTCCAGAGTCTCCATTTTAAACCCGTTTCACTTTCCCATTACAGAAAGACATCTTTCATAATCACTTTTCCATAGACAGCACAGCACATTCCACGTCCTTTGAAAAACCAAGTGTAGGTCACTGGAAGAGATGGGCAATTAAAAAACAAAGTTCATCAGGGGCATTCGATCCCACGACCCAAGCATCTAGAGCCAGCAATCTACTGATTGAGCTAAATCCCGCCCCCTAACTTATTAAGACTCCCAGTGATGATAACGTATTCTGTGCACGATCAACATGCTGGGCTTTTGCTACATACCAGAGGAACTCGTGGCGTGCACTCCATGTTGTTGGCTGTGGAGACAATTGGAGTTATGCCTAGACTTAATGAGGCTTAAGGTTGCGGTGAACCAAAACAGAGAGTTTCGTGTCAAAATTCGAGCAGCGCCTTCAAATGTTTGCGGAGTAAAGTCACCTGTAGCTCTGCTTTGTAATATATGGTTTTGTAATATATGGCTTTGTAATATATGGTTTTGTAACATATGGCATTGATTACATGCGCAAACAATGAATCTGTAGTCAATAAAATTGTATATAGAGGATTCCACAAGTGTTTACTTAATATGAAAAATACCAACCTCTACGCTAATCGGTATTATTGTTCGAGATTCTGCATCACATTCGATGTAGCATCGAAAAATGACAGTAAATGATGTGTGTTTGTGGGTGGGTGGGTGTGTGGGGGTGGGGGCGTGAGGGCAGCAAAAGTATTAAGTTCATTTTCAAGAAGCATTACCTTCAGAGGTAGGGGACCAGTATAACCCCTAGGCCTTGCCCCCGCTTTTGACACATCTGATGTTTTATAGTCAAGGTCGCATAGCTGCTACCCCACTAAACGCAGAATTGAACGTAATTATTTAAGCAAGTAACGTCAGATAAAAAATTAAAAATTAACGATGTTACAAAAATATTTTTCTTATGGAGCCCTAAATCAATTAAATATATCAAAATATCAATAAAAAATGTTACATCACCGACTATATTACAGCTTCATATGGTGTTTACCTCATAAAACACCTACCCTATGCAAAGTTATAAAGAAAGAAAGAAAGAAATGTTTTATTTAACGACGCACTCAACACATTTTATTTACGGTTATATGGTGCAAAGTTATATGCAAATGCAAAGTTGTATGAAAATGCAAAGTATTATATAAACTTAAAGTTTGTTTTGTTTAACGACACCACTAGAGCACATTGATTGATTAATCATCGGCTATTGGATCTCAAACCTTCGGTTATTCTGACACGTAGCTAGTCATCAGAGAAAATCCACAAAAAGTGCTTTCCATCAGCAGCAAAGGATCTTTTATATGCATTTTCCTACAGACAAGAAATCACATGTGACGACCTTTGACCAGTTGTGGTGCTCTGACTAAAACGAGGAAACCTTCAATCAGTTGAATGAGTCCACTGAATGAGATCGATCTTGCGACGTAAGCACATCGGGCGAGCACTCAACCGACTCAGATAATTCTCGCACCAAATATTATATAAATAGCGGTGATACTCTTGCGGGTATTTATTTTTGTGTATAATCGGCCCTAGTGTATGTAATGTCGGCCACTCTGCGCTGGGTTTTTTTTTTAAAGTACGGACACCCTGAAGCATTATGACCTCGTCCACCAGCCGCCATCACTCATGGTGTCCTCGTTCGGGAACACTGTTCGAGTGTTTCCGGTTGACGCTCCGAGTCGCACACTTTACAAGGTCCTGATTTTCCCAGAGACTGAACAAGACTCGGTCTCCATTTCACGACGGGTTAGCCAGGCTTGTGTTATCGGCGCTATAGGCTGAATCTCTAAACGCCTTGAGGACCTGTTGCTGAATACACACATACGTAAAGGTTTTGTAAGAGTTGTTTTGATACCTTTCATTGAATTACAGGCTCCAATTGATGCTAGAAGTGGATTTCTCATTACATTCAACTTTGTTTGACCTATAACACTGACTTTATTTCAGTGTTCGACAATTGTTTCATAAAGTCAATGATCCTCACATTAGGTTTTTGCTAGTGCCCTTTGTATTATAGTAATACAGTTGATAATTTCCTCTAGGCTAGACCAAATATTCACTAGCCAGGACTGACCTCTGGTGGATTTATCGAATGCCATTTCGACTGTCAAGGGGTGGAGACTAGAAAAAAAGGAGTGGGGTTGGTTGGCATTTGCCCCCATCCCCAAATGCATGGCCATGACTGTTTTTTGTAGCTGAGCTCACAAAACGGATGCCCCAAGTCAAGTCTTTGACATCCAGATACAGGACTTGGGATAGACATGCTCGAAACCTTCGTGGTATAGGAGCATAGCAAAATGTTCATGACCATGACAAAACGGATCTCCAACTATTAGTTTCTTTTCTACAATGAAGCCGCCAGAGCATATTAATTAATTATGGTCTACTGAATCCGATATCAACCATTTGGAGATTTTGACACGTAGTCTTCAGTGGAAACCTGGTACCTTTTTTCCATTAGCAGCAAGAGATCCTTTTATGCATATTCACTTTCCCAAAGACAGGCCATCACATACCACCCACTTTGATATGTCCAGGGTTCATACACTTAAAGGAAGTCAAGAGTCCAGGGGTTTTCAAGCACTTTCCAGGTCAACTTTACTAAAATTCCAGGACCATACTAGCGCCGATTCCCCCATCTTCGCCACACTGAAATTGCGAGTACAAATGGTGCATCTTGCGCTGTGTTTGTCGGGTCCACGCACCAGCCAGTCCTTATAATGTCAATCGTGTGGCACTAGTTGAGACGGGGAAAATACCCACCCACAGAGGATGGGTCCACAGAGGGAGTTCGATCATCCGACTCAACGTTTTGAGACCGATTAACGAAATAACAATCATAATAGAGTTTAGTAGGATAAACAAATCAAGAAAATATAATTCATTCTTCGAGAGTCGGTATTGCTGTTTTATTTATATCTTGACCAATGTTAATTCAAACTGAACATAAAAGTACACTATATTTATATATATATTGTTTGCGGGGTTTTTTTTTTTTTTTGGGGGGGGGGGGNNGGTAATTTTTTGTTTTGTTTTACGTGAAGCCAAAGTTGAATCATTGGCAAACACGCTTTTACTGAAAGCTAATATAGTCTGACACGTGTACACATAAACGTCTCAGCTTGAATCTAAAACATTTTAAAATGAATTATTTGTGGCAGCAATGACTTTTGTTTTGTCTTTTACTTAATGTACATGCACCAGGTTCAAATTCTAGTTAGCGGGCAGCATAGCCCAGTGGTACAGTGCCCGCCTAATGCGCGGTCGGTCTAGGATCGATCCCTGTCAGCTAACCACTGGGTTTTTTTTCTCAACATAACCATATGTCCGACGCCGATATAACCGTAATTATAATGTGTTGAGTGCGTCGTTAAACAAAACAAAACAAAATTCTAGTTATTGCTAAATGTTATCTACCGGAATTCAAACCGGTAATTATATCACGTTTTCCACAGACAAAACCCAGGCAATGATTCATTATAGCAGTCACTGCAGTGTCAAAACACCTCTTCGACTTTGTCATTACAGAGACGGGATTTATCTCAGTCGGTTGAGGTGCTTGCGTCGCAGGGTCGAACCCCCTCGGTGGATCCATTTAATTCATTGGGTTTTTTCTCGTTCCAATCAGTGCACCAAAACTGCTCAAAGGCCTTGGTATGTGTTTTCCTGTCTGTGGGAAAGTGTATGTAAAAGATCGCTAGTTAGATTACAAAAATTGTAGCGGTTTCTTCTGATGACTGTGTCAGAATTACCAAATGTTTGACATTCAATTGCCCGATGATTAATTAATCAATGTGTTCTAGTGGTGTCGTTAAACAAAATAGGAAAGGTTTTACTGTCCTGTGTAAAAATATCGTTTACATTGTATTTAGATGAGTTTTCAAAATTTAGAAACGTACGTTAACTCAACTGCACGATGTGTAAATATCTATAAAATAATTGGTTATAATAAATAACATGTTGTATCTAAACTACATATATACCCAGGAACAGAAAGTAAATATCTTCATATTAAATGTAGATAACTTCATAGAACTATTAAATGTAAATAACTTCATAGAACTATTAAATGTAAATAACTTCATAGAACTATTAAATGTAAATATCTTCATAGAACTATTAAATGTAAATATCTTTATTGAACTATTCAATGTAAATATCTTCATAGAACTATTCAATGTAAATATCTTCATAGAACTATTCAATGTAAATATCTTCATAGAACTATTAACTGAAACGAAGGACTTGTCAATTAATTGTAGATGGTAACACTATTTCGAATTTCAACATCTCTCAATAAATTGTCTAGCTGATTCTACCTTTTTTTCAAAATAACCAGCTTCCGGCAAGTCATAATGGAAGATGCATTTTCTTCTTCTTTTTTCCTCTCTCGCTAATGTATATGCGTGAAGAAATTCGCGCCGCAAACAGCAACTTTATTGGAGATGCAATTACCCATGAAACATGTGGACACCACGAAGTAACGATGTGGAATGGTAAAATACAGCAGAGGCTGTTGGCAAGCGTGTGACATTTAGAGTAAACCGACCGGGTTGATGGGACGATAATTGCCGGTTCAGCTGTTTGAGTGCGCCGTAAAATAGGAGTGATTTACAACAAATAAAACCCCATTATCAAATACCTCCGGCTTTTTGACTTAACCCAATATATCAATCATACGCTACACTGGACGTAATAGAATAAGTGAAGGCAAATCAGCTGTGTTTGACAACTGTATTTTTTTGTCTTGTTTCCTTGTTAAAAAATCGACAAATATAGAAAGAACTTCTAGGAATAGTACCTTTTCTGAAACTTTGTCGAAATATAAGATTGTATTTATAGAACGAACACTATTCAACCCCCTAGGAACATTATTTGAAGTGAGAGAGGGGTTACAAGACACATTCAGGGTGTGTGTTTTGGATGACAAGTTTAATCTCTTTTAAAGGGACACACCCTAGTTTCAACCCGTGAAAATTAACACTAAGTTTAGTTAATCTACAAACCTGTAACACATTTAGATAAAGTTACAATTGAGTGAAACATGAGTCTGTGACTTTAAAATGGTGAAATACTATCTAAAATAGATTAAAACTGGACTACATAGCTGTTACTTCTCAGACGCACGTGCGTTTAAAAAAATAAGAGAAATGCATTTAAAAACACTAGGATTACCAAAAACGCTTCACATACACCGAAATTGATAATGTAAACAATAAAATCTAAGTAAGGTATGATTTCAGTTATTAAAAACGTCTCTAATAGTACAAAATATGCCTTAGTGTTTTAAAACTTGGGTATGTCTCTTTAAAAGTGTTACATATACGAACATCAATATCTCGAATTAATGGGTTCGAGATATCGATTGATCGAGATAAACTTAATGGTTGTTTGTGAAAATAATGCCGTTTATCAATGGTGCGATCTCGAAATCTATAAGTTCTGGAACCAAGAAGAAGGAAATGTTCATTTAACGAGTACTCAACACATTTTATTTACGGAAAGAAAGAAAGAAATGTTTTATTTAACGACGCACTCAACACATTTTATTTACGGTTATATGGCGTCAGACATATGGTTAAGGACCACACATATATTGAGAGAGGAAACCCGCTGTCGCCACTTCATGGACTACTCTTTCCGATTAAGCGGGCAGCATAGCTCAGTGGTACAGTGCCCGCCTGATGCGCGGTCGGTCTTGGATCGATCCCCGTCAGCTAACCACTGGGGTGTTTTCTCGACATAACCATATGTCCGACGCATATATCGGCCTTTGATATACCAATCGTGGTGCACTGGCTGTGACGAGAAATAGCCCAATGGGCCCACCGACGGGGTTTTATTTACGGTTATATGGCATCAGACATATGGTTAAGGACCACACAGATATTAAGAGAGGAAACTCGCTGTTGCCACTTCATGGGCTACACATCCATTAGCAGCAAGGGATCTTTTATATGCACCATACCACATACAGGGTAATACATACCACATCGTTTGATCCCAGATCCCAGATCGACCGCGCATAGAGCGAGTGCTTTACCACTGGGTTACGTCCCGTCCTCCTGGAACCATCCGCAAGGCTCACTGGGTAAGTGCAGACCACTTGCACCAATCAGTGACCAATACCTGGTTCAACAAAGGCCATGGTTTGTGCTATCCTGCCTGTGGGAAGCGCAAATAAAAGATTCCTTGCTGCTAATCGAAAAATAATAGCCCATGAAGTGGCAAATGTAGGTTTCCTCTCAATATCTGTGTGGTCCTTAACCATATGTCTGACGCCATACAACCGTAAATAAAATGTGTTGAGTGCGTCGTTAAATAAAACATTTCTTTCTTTCCTTCTGGAACCAATTTCACAAAATGTCGTAGGTATTGTATCACATGTAAAAACGTATTTAAATCTTTGACTGGATTCATTTGGAAACACAATTATAAATCATTTTCTTTTCGATCTAGTCTTGTTCTGTCTTTCGCAATGGCGTAATGTGTTTACGTGAACTAGATTCCAAAAACTATAAACGTAGCACAGTTGTTCAAAAAGCTAATCTTAAACTTCGACGGTCGGTGTTTAGCGAAATTGACTCCTGGATTATAGTAGTCGACATAACGAAGTTTGACTGTAATATATGTATGGCGATTATCGTGTGCCGACATTGAAACCTGAAGGAAGAAGTTTCAAGTACTACATAAATTAAAGGGGCATTCCTGAGTTTGCTGTACTATTTTAATATGTTATCGATTAATAAAAAGTTCTACGATTAAACTTACACATTTAATATAGTTTCTTATTTAGAATATTAGTGGCTGTATATTAAACGTGTTTCTGGTCGTTCTAATATTTGTACTAAGTTAATTTTCATTATATTTCTTAACAAAATATTTTTTCGTACGTACGAAATTATTTGAAGACGAAATCCAGTTTGGGCTTCTTACAAATATTAAGCCGA
>JAECMU010414822.1:689-14335 GCA_016106625.1 Dracogyra subfuscus
ATTGATATGGTTAAAATAAGTTGAGATACAGTTGGAAAGATGATTTTTGAGAACAAACTTTTATACTCTCATACTGATGACACCCAGTTATATTTAAAGTCCAAACACAATTCTTAAAAAAAATTATATGATGTGTTGGCTGTAAATAATTGGAAAGTCCGAAACTGAACCCCTAGAACTGCCCATGAAAATCAGTAATGTCGTGAAGTTTTTAATTCTCCTTGGACTATATTCATTTTGTTTTTCAATAGCATGGTTTTTTTTTGCCATGGACACTCAAATATTAATATGCTCTCCAAAACAAACCTGCAGTGCAGCATTACAATAAGCATTTGGAATGTTTGTCTCCAAACCGGCAAAGTTTGTCTTGTTGTAGTGACGGAAATCAAAGTCTTCCAATCCGAGCTTCGAGTACTTCATCTCCACTTTCTGATACTTCTTTGGGATGGCTTGAAATGGATCCTCACCTAGTTATATCACACAGGAAAGCATTCAGGATCAGAAGAAACCAAGAATCATTATCATTAATTAGATTACACTAAACAGCTAAATGGATTTCACGGCTTTTATGAAAATAAATCCAAAATGTTTAAGGTGAATAAAACATAATTTTAAAAGGAAAATCACTGATGAAAAAAAAGAAAGAATAAACTCGGATGGAAACTAAATGTGATTATAGGACTCCATCATATGTGGGATAGAAAAAGTACACCCGAGGTGGTGAAAAGTTCGACCTGGGAGTCTAATGGTCAAAATTTCACCACCAAGGGTGTATTTTTTCTATCCCACTTGACCACATATGATGGAGTCTTTTTCTCTCATTCATTCGATAAATAAACCATTATTTTACACGAACAGAAAAAGATGGCTGATCATGTACTTTTTTATTTGACCATTTAAACTACACTATCGTATTTGCCGTGTTTGTTTCATGTATTAAATAAAATTTAACACAACAGATTAACTAGATATCTTTTAAAATCAAGGTTTTGATAACAAAATATTATTTTAAACTGGTCTAATGACCTCACGTCACCATCTCTCGTTAATATGTCATATATTACCAACGACATCATGTTAAATGCAAGCATGTGACATCCCATGTAAGACAGAATTTTTTTACATAGCTTTCTTTCCTACAAACCTCGTCCGAGGGGAGACTCAGGAACACTTGGTTTCCTTGTCTGTGATGGCTGGCCTTCTTTCGGCAGCCTGTAGGCGATCTGATTCCTCAAACCCTTCCCTGGGTTGGGAACATAGCCGACGTTCTGATAAACCTTCATCGACTGTAGCAGTTGTGGATCTATTGGCTGGGGCTTTCTGAAAATGTACAAATAACTGTAACAAAACTTAGCAAAGATAAAGGTTTTAAAAAAATCTTTAGTCTGATGTGCATTATATAATCATGATGTACTGTGACTTAATCTCATTTGTTAATGATTTTAGCAGGAGTAATATTGTCAAAAAATTTATGGTTTCATAACAGGGCCATTCCATGTCAAATCACCCAATGGATGTCACCTCACCCTCTCCGATTTTGCTGAAATTTGGGCTAAAAATGATCATATTCCAATTTTTAGAGAGATCGGACCACCGGTTTCCGAGATATTACCAGCCACTATTTACCTGACAATAATGGCATTTTTGAAATCCTTTCTAGAAATATCTATTTCATCAAGATTGACCAATTGGTTACTGAGACATGGTCATTTGAATATTGGTGGCAATGCCCTTTTTGGTCAAAATCGCCAAATTTGGGCGGGTTATATCTCGGAAATCGCTGGTCCGATCTCACTAAAAATTGGAATATGATAGTTTTTAGCCCCAATAACCAACTTTCAAGTACAGGGTGAGGTGACATTTTCCCAATTTTTTGGGGCGATTTGACATGGAATGACCCAACAGTAAGATCTAGAAAAATTATTTTATTAATTTGTAATCCTGTTTAACATGCATTAATCTGAACATTCATAGACCAAATCTCAGTCATTTAGGACTTATGGATTTTGAGAAATGCAAAAATGTTACATTGAGAAAAATGCTTAAGTATTTTTTTTTTAATTTAAATTACAAATTAAAATGTAATCAACTTTTTAATTATAAAAACAGACATAGGTCTAGGACAGACTGTTTATGAGTAATGGAGTTCCATTCAAAAATTTAATGTGGGACCGAAATGTACTTACACTATTACTAGAAAAGTAATACAGTAGAATCTCATTGGACTGAACTCAGAAGAGTGGATTACACTGCAACGCTTGAACCAAAACCACAGTTCCGAGTTACACAATGTTGACCGAATGTTTGGGTTGAACTATCCGATGGGTCAAACAGTTTCTCGAGCACCGGTTCGAGCCAACGGGATTCAACTACAAGGCACCATAAACATTACTCAGGTCTATTTAGTGAAAAGAAAAAATGTAACTTGACAGACTGACGTACCTATACTCTCTCTTACACATGCCCACCGGCCAGTCCGACATAAGGTGTCCGTTTGTCGGGTAAATCATCGGAATTACCGAGTACGGTGTCAGTTCGTCGTCTATGTGAATGGGCGGCAGAGGCTGGACCTTTATACACGAATGAATGAATGATGAATGTTTAACAACATCCTTGCATGAAAAATACATTGGCTATTTTGTGTCAAACTAAAGTGCAGACATGAAGATCAAAGTTTGTTTTTACATTGTACATTTTTACACTGAGAAAAACTTTTCACACCAGTTATTATCACATTTATGTCCTTCATAAAATACTTATCATCCAGTATTTGCTAAATAATGTGAGACATTAACCAAATCATTTAAAAAAAAAAATTAAATTTGTTTAAAATAACATACTAGCCAAATCATTGACACAAAGTAAAAGTTAATTTAGAAATGTAAATTTTTGTTTTTTTTAACTGAGCAAATGAAATATATCAAATAAATATTCTATTTTAGTTTGAAGTTAGAGGTGAACTTCAACATTGAATTGCACACAAATTTTAATTACATTTTCTGTCATTCTCCAAAATTAAAAAACTGAAGGCTTGTTAGACAGATAAATTATATGTTTTAAATAAGTACAGGCACATGTTATTATCTTGATCTCGTTCATCTCAAGAACCCAGGATATTTTGACACTGAGAATGTGTCCAATAGCATAACTTTCACCCAAAACTATTATATTTTAACAGCTGTTATATTGATCTTGACCACCAACATTTCAACCTTTATGGTATCCATGTACTTACCGGATCAGGAAACTCTGTGGGTTCAGGGTACATGTTGAAACAACAGTTATCTCCCAGTGTGAACTCATGCAGCATCCCGTGGTTGTCTCCAAACATCATTGACTGACACGACGGTGACATATCGAAGCCGGTGATGGCCGTGCCATTCGTGTTCACCTGATAGAAGACCATCGGGGGCGGCATAGCGATCGCCTCCACTAGTTGGAAGTGTCCGGTCTATACACAGGCAAAAAAGAAAAAAATAATCTTTTTAACAACATCTGGGTGTGTATCATACAGAGATGGGGGGATATGTGGCCACTACACAGGCTAATCCTACCAAAAAGCAGGAAGGTTTTTTTCTTCTTCAAAAATCACAAAAAGACATACTAAAGCCTTTCAGGCACCATTCACAGGACATGAGATAGGATGGGGAGAAACCTAAATCCACTGTTTTAGGGAGTACAAGTAATCATGTGTCAAGTTAAAAAATAGTTATATTTTGGTACGAACACACTAAAATGTAAAAGCTAAGACGGAGACCAAGTTTATGAAATTAAATGATATAGAAGGGGTTAAAATTGACTCAAATTCCTGCTGGATACTCAGCCCGAAAAAAGCTAAGAGACAAAACCGACAAAATTAAACAGAATTGACCCAGACTAATGCGTGAATATAAATGTGAAATAATTGCTGTCCAACATGCAAAATAAAAATCACGGCCCCAGGTGATGTTGACCGACCAAAGACTACTAAAATTAAAAGTGATCTGTAAATCTATACGATAAAGCTATACTAGTATACAAAACGTCAGCTCAATATCTAGATGCATGGTGGAAAAAAGTGTGTAAAAGTACATATGGGTAAATATTTATAAGATATTAAACTCGTTACCATTTTGTATCATGTTTATATCTCGAATAAAATAATTTTTAATTGTTACAAGCGTTAGTGAAAATTAAAATTATTTCATAAGGGACACGAAATAGTAGCGAGTTTAATATCCTTTTTAATACCCATAATCAATTTGAATTTATATCATTCAGCTCGTTTAGTTGACCTCCCTGTAAGGTTGTGGTGCACCAATGGATAATGTCATCGTATGACGTTGATGTGTTACATCCCACTTGGTGTTCTAGTGGGACGTATTATTTTAATATGTACCAAGATATTATTAACCAGGGCTAGCTCTGGGTTAGCAGAACATTTCGCCAAATTATCTACTAAACTTACAGAAACCCAGTTATTTTGTAACAAAATATCAATTAATACATGAAATTATCTACTAAACTTACAGAAACCCAGTTATTTTGTAACAAAATATCAATTAATACATGAAATTATCTACTAAACTTACAGAAACCCAGTTATTTTGTAACAAAATATGAACAAATATTTGAAATCATTTTGCCAAATTAGAAAGATAGAAAGAAATGTTTTATTTAACGACGCACTCAACACATTTTATTTACAGTTATATGGCGTCAGACATATGGTTAAGGACCATACAGATATTGAGAGGAATCCCACTGTCACCACTTCATGGGTTACTCTTTCTGATTGGCAGCAAGGTATCTTTTATTTGCGCTTCCCACAGGCAGGATAGCACAAACCATGGCCTTTGTTGAACCAGTTATGGATCACTGGTCGGTGCATTGAGCCTTGCAGAGCACTCACTCAGAGTTTTGAGTCCGTATCTGGATTAAAAATCCCATGCCTCGACTAGGATCCGAACCCAGTACCTACCAGCCTGTTGTCCGATGGCCTAATGACAATGCCACCGAGGCCGGTTTCCCCAAATTATCTACTAAACTTACAAAAACCCAGTTATTTTGTAACAAAATATCAATAAATTTTGCCAAATTAAAATAAAATTCACAATTGGCAAATTTGGCTAGTGCCAGAGCTAGCCCTGAATTGAACCATATGGGTAACAAGTGTAAGAATGTACGAACCTGTGAAACAATGGCCAGCTTGTTGCTGTAGTCCGGGACAAAGCGTATAAACATGGGGTCAACGTGGACCTGCATAGGAGCCACTGCACGCATTACTCGCATGTCGTACACCATGAGAAACCGGTCGGCCGTCAGGTTCCCCATCCTGGTGATGAAACATACAGAAAAACAGTTTAATAAATTATCAAAGCTGCTTATCATAGTTATTAGGCAATGTTAAATATTTTCAACTAACAGATTTTCTTATTTAAATTACATGTAAGTAACAATTTTTGGCGTATATTATTAATTTTGGCAAGTCGAAACTTTATGATTTTGTTTATCCTGGTGTTTGTAGTAGTTCATAATACTTTTTTTTATATAAAACAAAAAAAGATGCATATTTTGGAAACATAAATGAAAATATTACAGTTCAGTTACCAAAACAAAATGTTATTTTCTAGAAGCAATCTGAAAACTATAATTCAACAATTCAAGAACACAAATGTGGCAAATTTCTGATTTGCCAATACAAATTGATGGTTTTACTGTAGCAAATTTCTAATTTTATTGGTGATGCATTTTTTCAAAAGGAAAACTACCAAACTATGTTGGCAAATAGGAAAACACAATAGGCTTAACTTAATTTAATCCAAAAATAACAGTGTATGAAAACGAGTAATACTTGTAAAAAGCCAAGAAATGCAGAAGACTGTTATGGTTCGAACCTGTTTGAAAAACCACATGTGACAAGTAAATGTTCATGGACGTCGAAGTCCGACAGAGTGCCGGAGTGGGCATCAAGAACATGTTCGGCTTTCATTGTGTTTGGATCATACAACTTGACCTGTAAACAAATAACACACATATAACACCACAGTTGGAATTATCTCACTAACACACGTTTTGCTTTCATCGTGTTTGGATCATGCAACTTGGACCTGTAAAAAAGAACACAGTAAGAACTATCTCACTAACACATGTTTCACTTTCATTGTCTTTGGATCATACAACTTGGACCTGTAAAAGAATAACACACATATAAAATCACAGTAACAGGGATATGGGAGGGGCTGGAACTAAAACGCTTACTGCTACCAGGGTGCAGGGGCACTTCAAGGACACTTGAAGGAAAATTGTTTGTTTGGAATTGTCAACAAATCTAAACTGGTTATAACTTATGAACTTGAAACCATAAAAACATGCAAATGAACTCATGGTCAACAGTACTGAACATGATGGGGTTTTTTTTGTTTTTTTATTTGAAATGGAAAAGCGTAGTCCTTACGTCCCTGCAGTAAGAACAATCTTGCCAACACACACCTACTTCATTTGACAATGGAATTGAAACTATTCAGGCAGAAGTAACTCATTTCACTCAAATCTGTATGAAGCAACAACAACAACAATAAAATCTCCCCTCAGTCCACCTAATATATATGATTTTACATTTATCAAATGTGTATTGAAATAATAAACAAGCATTCTGGAAGTTCTACTAAAGCAATGCATGTCTCCTACTGGGAAGGCAAAAACATTTGTGTATCTCCCAAGTTCAATGCCCATAGCTATGTAAAAAATCTGTAAATTGCCATGAAAGTCAAACTTCATTTGTACAAGCACATAATAAAGCTATAAAAAAAATTCAGGTCACTGCGAAATCTTGTATAAAGCAAAACAAAGTAAACACATATATAATACATTTCCTTCAATGTATGCATGTAGTGTACATGTATATTTACAGCTATATAATATATGTCGCCAAATATATTGTATATATAGAAGAGGAACTCATAAGTTGTGAAACTTGTGCCCAATTCTTTTGTTCTTTGTACAATAAAATATGTTTGCAACAAACAAAACACCAACCTACCCCGTATATAAGAGTTGGTTTTTACATTTATTAAAAGTTCCTCTATTAAATTAAAAATAACACCTTACCTTTCCGCTTGTATCCCCAGCACAGATGAATCTTGCAGATTGTCGAAAAATAGCACAGCCAGGTTCACCAATATCAAACTAAAATACAAACAAAACAATATTTTAATTTTTTAAATGTGACCACAATTTCTAGGGTATGCCAAATTACCTCACAAATATTTGCTAAAAGGAACAGGTTTTTAATAATATATTTTAGAAAAGATCAATATTACAAAATAGACATACAGGTAAATATTACAGTAACATCTACTTTCCTAAATATGAAATAATGTCAGGAATGCACCTACATTTTTAAATTAGCTACCATTAAACACAGTCACGGTTAAGATTTATTTCTAAAATGATTAAAATAAAAAGTTCTATGGTAATTTGTACATTTGTTTGAATAAAGAACAGTAAATGTAAGATTTAAAATATTTATGTAATTAATTTTCTGAAATGTAAATGATGACATACCTGGTTCATTTCCTGACCTTTAGTGAGGTCAAACTCAACGGCCTTGGCCTGGTGACCTCCCATAAGTACGGCACTTGGACCGGTCATCATCATACACTGCATGTCCTGCATACTCTCCTGACCTCTACAGATACATGCCAAAAATATTAACACATGAGCCTCTACAGATACATACCAAAAATATAAACACACCTGATCTCAACATATACACAACCCGAAAAAATTAAATTAATATATATATTACCGTATTTGACCGGATATTAGCCCATGTCTTTGAATAAGCCCCCCCCTCCCCCACCTCATTTTTGATACATTTAAGAAAATAGGCCCTCATTCGTCAACCCCCGAAATTCGCGACGGCAATCGGCAATGCCATTGCAAAAGCTATTGCAAACTTGATTTGCGATAGCATTTCATTACCGTCGCAAATCTATGAGTGGTGAAAAGTCTGTAGGCATTTCTCTCTGAACTGTCCAATTACAGATCCCAGGAAAAACCATAAATTTATTATCGTGTGTAGCTCAGTTTCCTCAATTAATATAAATTGGTTTATTCCAGTATAAAAACTTACAAAAGTAAAGTTGAGATGTTATGATTTAACATATTATTACAGCAGTGGATCATATATGAAGAATTTTGACAGCATTAATTTTTTATTTAAAATTGTCACCACTGTAAGTGTAACGACAAATTACCCAATGGGTCCACCGACTGCACATCAAGCGAACACTTTACCACTTGGCTACATCCCACCCCTCTGGTTAGTGCTACTTATGGATAGTTGAGAATGACTGAAAGTGTTTTGGTTAGTGATACTTATTAATAGTTGAGCATGGCTAAGTGTTTTGGTTAGTGCTACTTATTAATAGTTGAGCATGACTAAAAGCGTTTTGGTTAGTGCTACTTACTGATATTTGAGCATGACTAAAAGTGTTTTGGTTAGTGCTACTTACTGATAGTTAAGCATGGCTAAGTGTTTTGGTTAGTGCTACTTATTAATAGTTGAGCATGGCTAAGTGTTTTGGTTAGTGCTACTTACTGATAGTTGAGAATGGACAGTCCTCTCCTGATGGACAACCTCAAACTGTTCTTAGTGAGGAAGAGAATTCCACTGTCCAGCGGAAGAATCTGACGAATGTCATTTGTAGCATGCACTTGAAATGATGTGTACTTCTGCATGTCGATGCCATAGTATGACGTAACATGGCCCTACAAAACAATATAATTAATGTAATTCAATGAAAGATGAAGAGCTGGGCGGTATTAAAATTTGAGGTTCTGTATCGATATTTTGGGGGTCAATTTACCTTGGTATCAGTACGGAAGTCGATATCAACACAATACCAATTGCGATATTGAGAAGTATTTTCGATATACTCAGCTCGATATCCACGGGTTCAAATGTCAATGTATGAAGTGAGTCCGGCTTAGACAGAGTCCACTGTATATGTAGTACACTAAATATCAGTTCTAGCAGTGACAAACAATAAAATACCATTATGTTGTGAAGAATACCTAGTTCATCATTCTTTTGAAGAAAATGTTGATGTTGTTACACACTTTGTTTACATGGTAATGGTCCCTAAGTAACGGATAGGCAGTCTGTATAAACCTAGTTATGAGAAATAACAAATGAACAGAATAATCTGTATGAAATATTTTAATACTAAAAATAAAATTAAAAGCTAAACATATTCTCCATTGGAGAAAACTTGGACTGTATAGATACATCACATGTCCACAAACTAGTGCACATTCCCATAAGGATCATCGTCTGATTCGAACATCCCAACAACCAACGGGATGGCGTAAGATTCTTATAGTGTGCACCTCTTTCTGTCTTTCTACAATGCTTTATTACTATAGTCAGTGGGCTGAAATTATAAAACCTTTTTGTTTTAATGCAGGTGTTAATCTACTTGGTTACATGCAAGTAAGACAAAAACAGGCTGTGTAAATTCAGCCCCGTAACTTTAAGCAATATAACCAGAATCCCAGGGAATTAAATATCTTGCCTACCTATAACCGTATTCGGTGCACAGTGATGACCATCCATAGGTGCAACTATAAACCAAGTTTTACTCATCTAGGACTTACCGTTTGTGAGAAACTGATCTAAATGTGAAACTGTAACACAAAAGATGACAATATTGTCGCTGTTGGAAAGTAATTACAGTATTATCTATATCTTGCCTTGTTTTTACTTTGTAAAGGTAAGACAATAAGACACAAATAAGTCATACCCCCGTGTTTCCAACCCAGATAAGTTCTTGTCGAGTGTCGAACGTCAGGGTGGACACCCCGAAGTGCCCCCCTCCGTCCATGAGGACACTGGCATGCTGGGAGAAGTCTGTCCCACCTCCGTCTCCGTACATATGTCCCATGTGTTGCTGCTGCTGTGCAAACCCGTCTCCCATCATTCCATGCTGCTGGTGCTGTAACATATCCCCATGCATCGCACCTGGGGGGTAGTTACCGTGGCCGCCGCCCATCCTTGAATAATCCATTGTTGTTGGATTTCACCTGAAAAAAAACTAAATTATTAAACATATTCAAATTTCACATATTTTTCAATATCTACTTCATTTGAAGAATGAAAACAAAAAGCTTAGAAAAATATATGTCATGTCTTTTTCAATATTTATACTTTATTTCCAATGATTAAATAAGTACTACAGTAGCTGTAAAGAATAGAAGAGAACAAAGAGAGGAAGAACTTCGAGTTACATCATCAAGGTTTTCTTTAAAACACAACATAGCCCTTGAGGAATGATAGCGAAGAGTATTGATTATCAGAGTACAGAAACATAGCTGTCCAGGGTTTAAAATAAAGAATATGTCTCTGACAACAATTTTTTAAGAATTGCCATGGGTGAAACAACCCACAGAGGACTATTTTGAAACAGCATATTAGTATTGCAATTTTTTTTAAGGTGACATTTGCAGCAAGTAAACATGACTGACAGGCAGTGATGTAATTAAAAATAAAAATAGCAGGTGAAAATCAAATTATAGGCAGCCATCAATCAACAAAAAGTTGACAAGCATTGTTCATCGGAAGTTCGATACCCTGCGACAATTGATTCAATAGCTGACGAAAAATCACCGGGTACCGGCTATTAATGACATCCCTGAAAGGTTATTAAACTGTACGTAACATATTTATATTTTAAATATGAAAACGGTAAATATTGGCAGATAATGCATATTTTATTGACGGCATAAAAGTGCTCTCTAATTTATGACAAGTTATACAATTATTTTTGAGAAAAATATTCGTATTTTTGTAAAAATTCATATTGATCAATCTACACTTGCAGTTTCAAACCCATAACATTAACAATCTAGAATGGGTAACTATGGTCTGTACTGTTTTTATTACGTACCCTCAAATTAATTTCTAGCAGAAAGTGAATATGACGCTAATTAATAATGCTAGCCTGACTACTGGCTTTGGAAATCTAGTTGCTTGAAGTGGATTGTGAGGGTACCAGACATTTAGCTGCCACCCAATAAAGATGATTAAGCAGAGGCGTTTTTGTTTTATTTTCTTCATGCTATGCATGTGCGTTTGTTTTAAAGATTTTAAGGGGCAAAGGGGAAGGGGGAACATGGGTTTGTGTTTGTTTGTTGGTAGATAGACAGGCACACCCACACACTCTGATTAAAATTAGGATTACGAATTTTGTTTGGTAGGTATTAATGAGCTTATATCCCAAGGGATGTATGGATATGCAAATATACTTTGATATTTCTCTTAAATGTGTATTTTGACACTTGTTTTGAATACATGCTTCTTATTTATGTCATCATCAGTCGACTATTTGCATGTTATATATTTTGTTTCGTGCATAGGCGTATGGACACATTTTCCCCAAATGACATCAAGAGCATCCTTGCCCTAATGACCTAACAATATTTGCCCGACTAGATGAATTATCACACACACAGGGGGTGACCCACCCATCCTGTATGAAGATTAGAAGAAAGGGTTCCTCATATGTTACGAAATCACGAGGACATATCTACACCTTTTGCTAGAACCTGCTTATTAAAATCATCATTTATTTATTCAGCAATTGATTTATGGAAATTGAATAATTTATGCCCAGCAATTAAAAAGTGTGAAACAATATCGTCTTTCAAAAAAGCGCCAGTGGTAAATAAAGTTCCATATTATTTTTCCTGTGGAAAAAGAATAGAAAATATATTGCAGTCTCGATTACGACATGGATGTAGCCTGTAACACTGATTTGTACAGATGATGACTTACCACAGACCCTTCATGTAATTGTGGATACAGATTTGAAAACAATATCAATTTTTTCTTACAATGTAAACAATAAGAACAACAGAGACTGATTCTATGTAATTCTTTACAGCTTTTTTAACCAATAAATTTACAGTTACTGTTATATGGTAGAAGCATCACTAAGTGATGCCAGTAATAAAGAAATATTTACTTATGTTCAAATATATATATTAAAAAAACCCTCATCGTTTTGATTAATAAAGTATTATTTAAATTACCAAAAGGATTATTTGTAAATGTGATAGCGAATTTAACTGCATGGGATGTACTATTTGTGTAATCTTTTGTATCATGATTCATATTTGTGTTTCTTTCCTTTACATTCTTTTGTATACAATACATTTCCGTACACTAGTTATTATTGAATGTATACATGTAGTTTATATTTACAACTATGTAATATAGGTCGCCAATTATTTTGTTTTTGTACAATAAATTATGTTTGCAATCAATCCCATATGGTTTCGTGCAATTTCAAATCAAAAGAAAACAACTTGACACAAGTATGTTCAATCATGATTGTTCAGGACATACACTATTTTAGTAAGTTTTATTCATACTTGCGCTAATTTAGTGTTTGACATGACATGAATATGCACTCAACAAATTAAATAAACTATTACCTGTGTACTTTACAGTTCTTGATATTACAATATACAGATATAAATATTTAGTGGATTTTAATTTTTATAAATGTGTATAATGTGTAATAATACGAGTAAATCTTCCATACGAGTTCACTTGTGGATTTCCATACCAGTTCACTGCATTTTCCCCCATACGAGCAAGTTTTCCATATAAGTTCGCCGCAAGCCATTCAAACACGCTGAGGGCACAGCCTCTGATTAAAATCAGGGGTTCTCATAATAAATTGAGGATTGATTGTAAGACTGTACCATTATGATGTTGGCTAACACCAATCAGAGAACATTTCGTTTTTTAAATCTTGATTAGCAATATTGTTTAGCGAATACTATTTCTTTAAATAGTTAATTTATTATTTTTCTAAAAAAATTTATTATCCTGCATTTTCATTATGGAGTTATGTCTGGTGGTGGAAAGTGATTAGAACTGATGAAATGTCTGATTTTGTCCATCTGGCCCTCATACGGCAAAGTATTCCGGCAACTGCAAGGGTCCACCGCGGTACAAGTACTGAAGTAGGCCAAGCATTAAACAAAGTTTAAGTTATGGAGTTGTAGTGATGTTTTTTAATTAACAATGGAAAATAAATTATGACCACCACCATCTAGAACTGCGACAGATTCCTTGCCTTTAAAATTTTTAAGCTTCGTCGAGCGGCTATGAAAACACCAACGTCCGAGATCGTCTGTGAACACTGACCAAGTCACCAACTGCGCGACCCACGCAGTTAATTAAAAATCGTCTTTTAAGTCATGCACGGATCGCGAAATGCAATAAAAAAAATGGTCAACGTTGTATAAGTATACAAGACACTGGTCATTTCTCCAAATATGTCAACAATTTCATTTGCCACGCTGAAAAATAACACAAAGTGGTCCTAAAACAACAATACCAAAATTTGTTTTTGCTCAAGAGAATATTTTGCAAGGGAGATTACTCGATCCGGTCGGATTAAATACGTATAAAGCAGACATTAACCCAAAATCAACCTAAACAAAATGAACCATAAAGATTATATTGTTCCATGAAGACACGTTGGGTGTGTGTGTGTGATGGGACCGAAACCTATGTTAAACGCGATTTAAATTTTTCTGAAATAATTTGTTTTATAAAAATCATACTACGAATTATGTTTATCTGTCTC
>JAECMU010414826.1:0-10144 GCA_016106625.1 Dracogyra subfuscus
AAATATTTGTGGCTATATGTTAAACGTGTTTCTGATCGTTATAAAAATGTGTACTAGGTTACATTTCATTGTATTTCCTTAAATATTATTTTTTCGTACGTATGAAATTATTTAAAGACAAAATCCAGTTTGGGCTTCTTACAAATATTAAGACGACCAGAAACACATTGAATATACAGACACTGATATTCTAAACAAGAAAATATATTTGATATGTAAGTTTAATCGTAGACGTATTTTATTAGTCGGAAACACCTTACAATGCTGCAAACTCGGGAATGTCCTTTTAAACATTTAAAACAAAAAACAAGCTTCGTAAATTAAGTCTTTTGATCTTTTTTAAAAAGACCAAAAAAGATGTTGGTCAGTCTATGAAGCCAATCGATCAACCCGGATTATCAAGCATCATTTCAAGACCAAAAAACTATAAAGAGTGGAAACATTTTTTACAGATTATTATAAAAATATCTTTAATTTGAAAAAAGAAGAAGCCAATATTTGGAGAATGTTTAAAGATATTGATAAGGTGTCAGTGCGTATGCACCGTTTTGGCCAGGCTCCAAATCCCAAGCTGGCTGTGGTAATACAATATTGAAACATCACGACTTGGAAAGGCTGGATGTAGAAGCTTTTGGCTTGCTTGCAACGTGGAGTGAGTAAGTGAATCAATCAGTCAATCAGTCAAACATCAATGTACATGCATTGAAAATTTCTCCTAGTGTTGAGCTACAACTACCACTCACCCCTTTCCATCCACGCACACATTGTAGGAGAATCTACTAATGCAAAATATAAACACACTTTGCCTTAAAGGAACATTCCTTACTTTTGCTGCATTGTAAGATGTTTCCAACTAATAAAATATTTTTATGATTAAACTTACATATTAAATATATTTTCTGGTTTAAAACATCAGTCTCTGTATAGCCAATGTATTTCTGGGCGTCTTAATATTTGGAAAGAAATGTTTTATTTAACGACGCACTCAACACATTTTATTTACGGTTATAAGGTGTCAGACATATGGTAAAAAACCACACAGATTTTTCAGAGGAAACCCGCTGTCGCCACTTCATGGGCTACTCATTCCGATTGGCAGCAAGGGATCTTTTATATGCGCTTTCCACAGACAGGATAGCACAAACTATGGCCTTTATTGAACCAGTTATGGATCACTGGTCTGTGCAAGTGGTTTACACTTACCCATTGAGCCTTGCGGAGCACTCACTCAGAGTTTGGAGTCGGTATCTGGATTAACAAATCCCATGCTTACCAGCCTGTAGGCCGATGACCTAACCACTACGCCACCGAGGCCGGTCAATATTTGTAAGAAGGCCAAACTTGATTTTGCCTTCAAATAATTTCATACGTAAGAAAAAATATTTGTTAACTAAGTACAACTATTATAACCATCAGAAACACGTTTAATATACAGCCACTAATATTGTATGCAGATAAATATATCCGATATGTAACTACAATCGTTAAAAATTCTGTTAGTCGAAATATCTTTAAAATTGCAGCAAACTCATGAATGTCCCTTTAATAAACGTGTGTCATTGCTATTGCTGCTTTCATACAACACACAATTACGTGGCCATCTCTTTTAAAACCATTTAACAAAAACAGATAAATAGCGTCCGCTTGTGAGCGTCACCGTTGTATATAACGTAGAATAGTGAATATAGCTAAACGGCATATTGAAGAATTTGGAGATAACAAAATTAAAATTCTGGGACCCATTTTACAAAACATCGTATCTTTACGTCTGCGACTAGTCGTTATACCGGTCATACGTTTACACGTGTTTGGCATCCACTTCACGAATAAAAATAGATCATTATTGAAGATGGAGGATTTTAAGGACAAAAGAAAATTAAATAGGTGTACTTGATACCTATATTAGTGTTTTGTTAGTAATAATAAGAATCGTGGTTTAGTCGTAATTTACGTTTACGTGCAAAAGTAGGCTTACGATGTTTTCTGAAATTAGGCCCAGATAGTTTTATACCTAAAACTGCAGCGTTAAACACTGAATCATGTTACTTTAGAAATAATGTTACCAACATTTTTGGCGTTTTGTTACATTTTAACAAACACGAATGTAATTAGCTTTGCACTTCTGTCATAAGTTTCAGCCAGCAAACGTTTCGCTAACGTTCGCGATATATTTTATTGATTGCCGACGTGGCCATTTGGTTTACTGTGAAGCTAAAACATCAGTTTAGCGAACATTGTTTCTGTTCGATTTGAACTCGGCCCTATTATGCATTATGCAATCATTTAGCAGATGTAACATGGTCCTGTTTTGTTCTGTTTTGAGTTTTTATTACAAGACTCAGTGCTAGAAATTTTACAAAGCTCATTGTAGAGTATTCTCTACTGAAGACTAGGGAAAAGTTAAAGGTTTTTTTAAAACGACACCACTAGAGCACATTGATTTATTAATCATCGGCTATCGTATGTCAAATCATTTGTTAATTCTGACATATAGTCTTTGAAAGGAAACCCGCTACGTGTTTCCATTAGTATCAAGCAATCTTTTATATGTACCATCTCACATACAGGATAACACATACCATGACATTTGATATACCAGTCTTGATGCACTGACTTGAACGAGAAATAACGGAGGGTGAATTAAACAGAGTGGTATTTAAGAAACCCTATCACGATATTTCAATTGGTGATTCTCTTTGGTGTAGATGGGGCCATCGTAAATCATGAATAATGGAAAACTGAGGTCGGCCATAGACCCTCCATGCAAAAGCCACAGCCCTAGCCCATGAAAATTGTCGTAATATAATCGATTTGTTACATTAATTCATTTACGTCAAATGTTTTAAAAGAAAGGAATGTTTGTTTAATCACAACTCAGCACAGTTTAAATCATGATTCTATGGTGTTTGGGTTTAACGATTTAGAGAAAAGCAAATAAAAAAACGTTTCAAATCGACAGTTCAGACCCCCATAAATGGGGACCATGACACACTCCCATTTCCAAACACCTGTCTTTTTCATCACTACCTTTTATGTTTACATGTCGCCCTATACCACACGTGCACTATACAGTGTTGGTTTCCCATCCACACACCCCATTCCCTACCTCAATGTTGGTGGCATCAATATAAAATTATCACTACGTTAATGCATAAAATAAAAGTAAAATTGCAGATATGAGTTTCAAACTGACAAACCAAGGTTCAAATAAGTGGTCAAAGTCCAAGGGTTAAACTCAGACAGCCGTTTGTCGCTGCCGCTGGTCAGGCTGGGTTTTAATACGCTACATATGAAACGAAATTACCACTTAGGGAGCCAGACAAAACAGTTTGCAACTGTGTAGCAAAATATAACCCAGCTGGCTGAAGTTAAGTCAGAACAAAATTGAATCCCGGGTTGAATCTCAAATTTCAAATTGGCTTTAATTTAGCGGTGTATAGCAATGGTCTGATTGGTTGTTTAAATGTAAACTCACATCAGGCTGGTCTGGCTTTTATGCAAATTATTTTTATGACACGCGTTTGTTTTGGTTATGTAAGACATTTGATTAACGCAAACATAAAAACAAAATCGACATGCATCTGGAATTCCCTATATTCTGACACTTGAATAATTCTAAGACTGACTCAATGTATAAACTGATTTTTGTTTTTATTAAGTGTGAATATATTTCGCTGGTATTTGCTTGTTATTTTGTTTTGTTTTTCACTATTAAGTGTGAATATATTCAACGTTTTTCATATCTGCAATGTGTTAAACAAATCGTATTTTCTTTATATTTTTCAGGTAAGAAAATATTTTGCATACTTGATTTTCGACTGGTCAGGGTAAGTATTTCATCCATCTCCAGTGACGACGTCAACACCGACGTTGTGTGCATTCTTGGGCGCTGTAGCTGTTGATGCATTGGCACAGTGTGTGCATCCAGTCGTGTTTAGCGAGCCTCCAGTATTTGCTCTTTGCCCGACCGCGATGTGTAACGCTTTGTTTGCTCCAGGCTTTAGTAGCTGTTCAAACCTGTAGACGGTTCCACAGAAGGTATCTGATTTCAGTTCGAATCCCATATCGTCAGCGGCTCCAACTATTTCCAATATTCAAGAAAAACACATTTAATCCCACTCAAGGTAACATATATACGCGACCAAACAAAAATGCCATTTACCTCTCCTCTTTAAAAAAAAAAACGTTTTACCCGTGTTTGTAAGTATTTGGTGTTTGTGTATACATGAGTCAGTGGTTAGGTATTCCGGGGGCATCGCGTCCACATAGTCATAAGATCGATTCCTTTTAGGTAATGGTTCAAGTTTTAGGTTCAGATTATAGACTTGCGTTTTGTTCTTTAACTCTAACCTTACCAAGCTACCATGTCGCGCGCGCGCGCGTGTGTGTGTGTGTGTGTGTGTGTGTGTATGTGTGTGCCCAGATAAAACTAAATAAATGTGAATATTAGGTAACTGTAAATGGTTTAGGTTCGGACTATACTCATATTTTATTCTTAATTCTAACCGTACCAAGCTATCATACCGTGTGTGTGTGTGTGTGTGTGCTCGTGCGTATGTATAATGCATATGTGTATATTCTCAGATAAACCTGTTTGACAACAAAAGCTGTCTTATTTATCACCAATGGCAGGAAAGGCAGTTTAAACTACGCTATGAAAAGTTGGGTGCACCTCGATCTTCAAACCTTGTAGACAGTTCACTCAAAACGACTATGTGTCAGAATTATCAAACGTTTGGCATCGAATAGCCGACGATTAATTGATCAATGTTTTCAAGTGGTGGCTTTAACAAAACAAACTGTGAATTAAACATTTTTTGAAAGGTTCTGAGTCAAAATCACTGAAACTGATTCACTCGTTAGATGTCTCGTGTGATTTAATTCGTCAAAATATCACCTGGTTCGTTTACAAATTTATCATGCGTCTCCAATAGTTCAGAAATATAGTCCGTACGGCCGCTTCTTAAATATATATTATTGGAAATTGGCAATATTGTGAGAAAAAAACCCCAGTGTAATGTATATCAAAATTGCAAAATCAAATTTAAGTAATTTTGATATTGGTATATGGCTTTTAGATAACACTATTTTGTTTTTAATATATTTCTACACTATTCGTGACATTAATCAATTAATAAACAACATGAACAATAATAACAAAACAAACCCCAAACAATATCATCTTGGAAGAAAATAGCAAAATGCGAACAAGTTAGAGGCATTAAGTGCCACACTAAAATAATTTGTGTTGGTGTTAAACGACACCACTAGAGCAGATTGATTTATTAATCATCGGCTATTGGATGTCAAATACATGGTCATTTTGACTCAGTCATTGAGAGGAAACCCGATACAGCAAGGTAACTTTTATATGCCATTTTTTAAGAGGAAACCCGTTGTCGCCACATAGGCTACTATATTACAACAGGCAGCAAGGAATCTTTTATGTGTGCTTCCCACAGGCAGGATAGCACATACCACGGCCTTTGATATACCAGTCGTGTTGGACTGCCTGGAATGAGAAATAGCCCAATGGGCGAGCGTTTTACTACTGGGTTATGTCTCGCCCCCATATTAAAAGAAAAATCCAAAATATCCGAGAATATGTTGTTAGTTTCTTTCCTTGTCTTTGTTTTGCAAAAAGGTTTAGACATATGTACATGTATATCAGGGCTTTAGATTACATTAAAGTCGAGGCGATAAACGTTGTGGCCAAAATACAGATGCCCAAAATAATCATGCCCAAATTAAGTATAAACATACTGACCTCAAAATATCTCCCCTCAAAGCCACTGAATATTAAGTTTATTTTCATTCAAACAGCTAGAAATGCATTTCTGAATATTGACAACTCTCCAGTAGCTGTTATAATGATAGTATTGACCTAAAATGACCTTCCTGTACTTAGAAAAAAAAAGAGTCCCCGTTGTGCCCAAATTAGTGAGATCTAAAGCCCTGTATGTGGTAAAACAGGATGACTAGACTAGTCCATTTTTCTGCACTAGAATTTTGATCGCAAAATAGCATGGTATATTCTTTATTCTGCGTAACAATATTTATGGGTGACATACCAACGTAGATCATCTATACCTTCAGTTTTCCAGTACCAGTGCTATTATAATAGTATGTCTACCATACAAATGGTCAGGGCCGTATCTCTGCACAATGCAAAGTCTAATGGATATTTGGCAAGATAGCGCTTGATTACATTAATCTCTATCTAGTGACTCGTCTATAGGACAGCCACTCACAGCGAGATCCTTTACTGGTAACTGTATCCACCTTGCACCATCAAAAAGAGGACTGCCACTCCCAGACCAGTTTAGTAAATCACAATTAGCACCGGGCAGAGCTCATTATAATAAATGCGGCTATGATGACATGCACTCTGTCATATCAGTGATATCAGGTGTTCGCGAAAGGTGAGCATATCCTTCCATGCAGATGGCACCTGTCATGAGTAAAATAGTTTATTTAACGACGCACTCAACACATTTTATTTACGGTTATATGGCGTCGGACATATGGTTAAGGACCACACAGATATTGAGGGAGGAAACCCGCAGTCGCCACTTCATGCGCAACTCTTTTTCGATTAGTAGCAAGGGAACTTTTATGTGGACCATCCCATAAACAGGATAGCACATACCACGGCCTTTGATGTACCAGTCGTGGTGCACTGGCTGGATCGAGAAATAGCCCAGTAGGCCAACTGACGGGGATCGATCCCAAACCGACCACGCACCCCCGTCACGAATACTGCCACCACAGCTGTCGTTTGTCTCGTCATCTAAAACAATAATGGTCAAGAGTTTCATTACAGAGATGCAAAAGTATGCAAAAATATGGAATAGCATCAACAATCATTTTGGTAAGTGATTTATCGTAGCGGTATTTGGTAGATTGAGCCTCCAAATGTCTCCATGAGTCCTAGGATATCATAATATAAAGATGGTAGAAACATCTCTTGTGTAACGCAGTGAAAGGTCCCTTCAATGGGGTTATTGTATTTATGTGTACCGCGTGTGGGTGTGAGAGAGAGAAATAGAGACGGGGGGAGAGAATGGGGGGAATGAGAGAGAGAAGAAAAACCTGTTGTACCAGAGGATTATTATTATGGTGTTTTTTTTTAAGTGAAACAAAAACAGCCAAGAGTTCACCATTAATAAAATTCCAATACATGATTCGTGCTCGTCTAACCTTAATGATTTGACCGTTTGTTTTAACACTAACATGTAGGCTCCATGTGTTAATAAAGCCTCGGCCATACAAATATCACGATCGTAAACTCTCGACTGTGTTGATGACTCCGAGTCTGGAATTGATGTGACCTATCGTAAAGAACGTTCTAGCCAGTGCTTCACAACTAGTGGTACAAAGGCCGTGGTATGTGATATCCTGTCTGTGGGATGATATACAGAAAAGATGCCTTGCTGCTACTCGAAAATAGTACCTGATGAAGTGGCAACAGAGGGTTTCCTCTTTCAATATCAGTGTGCGCCACATAACCGTAAAATGTGTTGAGTGTGTCGTTAAATAAAACATTTCTTTTCCTTTCCTGCTATTATATTTAGATTTAAACTATTAAAAAAATAATAATCATCGTGTTCAACCTCATATCCCTGTAAAGTCAGAGTCTAAAATATGTTGAAAACAGTCATATGACCGTGAAATCCCTGCAAACATTTGCATTGTTTCAGCTCGCCAATATAACACAAACGCCTACAATACAACGGCTTCTGTCTGGCAATGGAGTTGAACCAAGGTTCTGTATTAATAACATTTTCAAATGATCCGGAGATAGTACACTAATGAAAAGAAATGACGGGTCAATATTTACCTGAACCGTGAATTTAGTACTGTATATAAATTTCACACTTGCATCAAACGAATGTGTTAAACATATGTTGGGTCGAAATATGCAACAACTGCAAATACGTCAGGTTTTTTTTTTTTTTTTATGGCCATCACATTTACCATCTACATAAAAACAATGGCGACATGTATTCGATACAAAGTGTGAGAATGTTTCGTTAATTATGTTAATTTAATCTGTTGCCATAAATATAGACAACAAGGATTATTAAGCACAGTCACAGACATAAAGAGTTCCATATCACTGCAGTGAACTGTTTAGTGCATTCATTATAACGGTATTATGACGAAATGCACTCACATATAAAATATAAAACCTTTAACATATCCCTGTACCACTAAAGTTCCAGGCATGACCATCCCGGGTCCGGCCCATGGATAGCCATCTTGTTTCAAGTAGTACACTGAATCCCGTCTAAACGAGATCACATTGGCGACCAAATATTTATCCGATTTAGACAGGACCCGGGGTTTTGAGGGTTGCGTTTTAGAATGTAAAGAAAGTTACTAGAGCACTTTTGCTTTCTTTTTTCTTTTTTTATCATCGGCTATTGGACGTCAAACATATAGTCATTATGACACTGTTTTAAAGAGGAAAACCGTTGTCGCCACACAGGCTGCTCTATTACAACAGGCAGCATGGAATCTTTTATTTGCGCTTCCCGCAGGCAGGACAGCACAAACCATGACCTTTGTTGAACAAGTTATGGATCACTGGTCGGTGCAAGTGATTTACACCTACCCATTGAGCCTTGCTGAGCACTCACTGAGGGTTTGGAGTCGGTATCTGGATTAAAAGTTCCATGCCTCGACTGGGATCCGAACCCAGTACCTACCAGCCTGTAGACCGATGCCCTAACCACGACGCCACCGAGGCCGGTCGTTTTAGAATGCAGACATTTCGTGACCATGAAATATGGCCGGGTTTGACAGCACTGCGGTTAGTTCAGGGTCCGGTTTTAGACAGGTAAAAAAGCAAATGTGAAAATACGTGTCGAAAAGGGATACGAGATGGTTAACCTTGAACATATCTGCCAGGCGCATTAACACAATTAAGTGTCTGCGTTTCAAAGAACACACCAAAAAAAAAAGGTAACCCACAAAGATCTTGCAATTTAGCTGGGACCACAGCCAACATGAAGTAACCCCTGCAAAACAATTAGTTTGCCAAATGCGTTAAAGCGAACAGGCTTATGCGTTAAACCGAATCAGATTTAATCCAAAACTAACCGGCAAACCGTACCTCATTCGTGCGCACTTGCATTAGAGTGAAACTGCTTAATCCAAACCACTGAGCAAGTATTTGCCATCGCGCTGGCATCTTGCATCTTCTTGTCTTTGGCACCGTCACGAGATGGGTGATTAGTGCCGTGGTCTGGTGTTAATCCTTATCACTGATGCGTTTTTTACACGAGATTAAACGAGTCTGCTCCTGTTAATCCAATCGCCTTACCTGGTGGCATTATCGCTGTGATGTAACAAATGACTATTTTCCTTTTTGCAACGAGAGTGTTGACAAATGTAAAGATGGGAAACTTGAAGCTGCGAAGTCGATGAAACATATGACCGGTCTTGTTTTCAAGGAGATATGCTGACCTCGGTGGTGTAGAGGTTAACTATCGGTCTTAAGGTTGGTGGGTACTGGGTTCGAAACCCGTTTCCGCCTCTAAACAAGATTAAGATTTACTGGCTCAATGGGTAGGTGTTAGGCCACTACACCCACTTCTCTCTCACTCAACCAGCCACTAACCCTCTGTGTTGAACAGATAGCCGCGGTGTGTACCTACATCAGCGTGCTTTAACCTTCATCGGATATAAGCATTAAGATTAAAACTGAAACTTCGAAATCGAATACAAATATGACTTTGTAGAGGGTTCGCACTCATCACCACCTCTAACCCCTGAAGCAAGTGCCCAGGACAGTGTGCTTTAACCCAAATTACGTGTTTATCACGAACATCAGGTTTTTTTAAATGAAATCGTATAAGACTGGTAGCGGGCAGCATAGCCTAGTTGTACAGTGCCCGCCTGATGCGCGGTCAGTCTAGGATCGATCCCCGTCAGTTAACCACTGGGTTTTTTTCTCGACATAACCATATGTCCGACTCCGATATAACCGTAATTATAATGTATTGAGTGCGTCGTTAAATTTGTTTTAATATAATAATAATAATATAAGACTGGTAGTGATTTCGATCTTTCGACCAAAGAACCCCAGACGAATGTTTTACCGACTGAATTAGATATGGACATATTTCAAAAGTGGTTA